>CAEMYA010000009.1:515080-581254 GCA_903131615.1 Diplodus sargus
ACACACACACACACACACACACACACTTCTCCCCTTGCCCAGAGGACTTGGCAAGGGATGGTACTCTGTGATTATCCAGCCTTTATCTTCCTGTCTGCACACAAATTCAGTCACCTTTCACAGAGCCAGACTCTCCTTCACTCAGTTCCTCGAGCACATCATTGTGTATTCAGTCAGTGGAGTGTAAGCTTGTAGCTCGTACGTCTTGGGTGGTGTTATATTTATGTGCAGTTCTTGTTGTTGCACTACAGACCTGAATATCCAATGCAGAGTTTAGCTTCAATTCACCCTGAAAATGAGTTTTGATTAAAACCAGTGTAGGTAATTGCTTTTCAAGACTTGGGAAGACCCCGCAGCCCAGAAACTAATTAAAGCTTGGATGCCACTACCTTGGTTAAGAAAAGAGCAGGACCTGCTGTTCTAAGAGTTCAACCTCAAATTCTAATTCAACATGTGTATTGGCAGTTT
The DNA here is from genome assembly GCA_903131615.1 of Diplodus sargus. Lineage (NCBI taxonomy): Eukaryota > Metazoa > Chordata > Actinopteri > Spariformes > Sparidae > Diplodus > Diplodus sargus. The sequence goes on from CAEMYA010000009.1 coordinate 515,549, forward strand.
TTGTGACAGTATATCTATGGGTTTCAGCTCCTGCAGGTCATAATGGCAGAATATTCAGCCTGACTATGGAACAAGTTGCTACTCTGCTACAACCTCTAAATGGTGCTTATGAAAGACCTCTGTGGAGCAATTGACTTTCTCATGTTAAGTCTGTCTATTCATCAGGGTGAAAGCAGTGAATGAGAAAGTCAAATGCTGCATGCTTCAGTGAGAACATAATGTTATCCATTCCGTTGCCATGCTTTGATATTGTCAATGTTAAGGAAGATTCTGGCATTTTATTTCAACTCATAATTTTGACTGTTTTGTCTCTAGGTCAAAATCATAATCACCATTATTTTGGTCAGTATTGAGATCAAGATTAGGGATGGGCTGGGATTATCAGTCTGGGCGATTATCAGTGTGGATATTCAGCATTTTTCGGATTCATCGGTAGCCACCTTTTTTGAGTCAGATTGCCGATAAAATAGATTAATTTAAAAACACGCTGCTTCAGCTCTGGTGCATTGTTCTGTGTCTGTCTGTATTCACCACTCTGTGATTTCACTCAGTGTCCTGCCGACAGCACTATCTCACTGGTTCCAATTCATAAGCAATTGCCTGTCAACACTAAATAATCTGAATCTGACAAGAATCTGAAAGTGACAAATGGAAATACAAAGTAGAAGATGATAATATAAATACTAAATAGTAAATACTCAGTACCTCAGTTGTTCTTGAGTGAATATACTGTACTTGTAATTGTTGTTAGTTACATTAAATTCCTGGTTTTTCTAAATTGTGACACTGAAATGTATTTTTTTGCTGCAAACATACAATGGTTACAGTCATCATTTATCAGTGTCTTTGATTACTAATAATCACTATTGGAATCTACCCCGATAATCCATTTTGGTTAATATAACACTGACCTTTTTGACTTTGGATTTATACATACATCTCGCATTTATGAAATGAACATTAAGACCTATTTAATATATGATGTGTGCACCATGTGACAAAGGATTATTGAAATGCACTCTCATCCTCTTTGGATGCTCCAAGCTAGCACTGTAACAGCAAGGAGAGATGTGCATTAAAAGTGACGGCTGTCCTGATGTGGTTCTCGCAAACGACTGCTCACTTGAAGTGTAGTGAGCCGAACTAAACGTGTCACAGCCCGGCTGAGAATGACTCTGGGCTTTTAGGAAAGGAATGAAAATGCACTGCTGTAAAGGAAAAAAGACACGCTTGATATGTAAGATATATTAATATTATAATATGTATATAATATAATTAATATGTAATAATGTTGGGGAAGCAGCATCGGAGCCGGTGACACCAACAGACTCAACAAACTGATCAGGAGGGCTGGCTCTGTGATTGGCTGCAAACAGGACACTCTGGAGGCTGTGGTGGAGAGGAGGACACTGAAAAAACTGTCATCCATGATGGATAATCCTCTCCACCCTCTCCAACTCACACTGGTCAGACAGCGGAGCACCTTCTCCGGAAGGCTGCTTCAGCTTCGCTGTCTTAGCAACAGATACAGGAAATCTTTCCTGCCACAAGCCATCACTTTATACAATAACTCTCTCACCTCTGCCTGATAGAGAACTCTGCTCTCTCTACTGTTTTGTTGTATATATTATTATTGTTTATTGTTTATAGCACACTGTGCACTGTATATACTCACTATGTATATATTGGATTCTATTTAAGTTATGTACGAAGTGTTTTATTTGTGGACCCACAACTGCTGTAACAAAATAATTTCCCAGTCTGGGATCATTAAAGTATTTCTATCTATCTATCCATCTATGTAATATGGCACAAAACAGGCGCATCAGAGATTGTTTTATCTCAGTTACCTTGCTGTCATGATTTTTCGAAGCCAAAATCATAAATTCTATTAATAACCTAGCCCCACTATTACTCCAGATAACTTTCCCCTTGCCACCTCTGTTGCAGAGAATCAGGAAAAATGAACAACAAAAAAAACACTCCAGTTTAAGAAAGTATATCAGGGAAAGCATCTCAAGCCTCCTAAAGCTTTCTGCATAAACTTACCAAATCATTTTCAAATTAGTTTTATTTTGTTATTTAATTGTGTTACCCTTAGGTAGGTCCCTGTGGTTAGCTGCAACGTCTAATCCAATCCCAGGTCTAATTACACCCCTTAATTCTCTTCTATCTGAAACACAATGTTGAACAAATACAATTTACATGTCAAGTGCAAGTGTGCATGTTTATGGATTCAAAACATTTTCCTTAATTTCCTATGATTAGTCATGGGACGCATGTTCTTAGGAAACAGACTTCTAGGGCTCGATTTCATCCACCACTGCATAGCTGTTTACTGCTGCATAGAACTCAGTTACTCAACGATCCCGACGTTTCCTCTGTTTGCAGACTGCCACAAAGGAGAGCAATGCAGAGGAGCGCCTGACCCCGGTAGTTCTTGCCCAGCAGGCAGCCCAGCTCAAACAGCAGCTGGTTTCTGCCCATCTCGACTCACTGCTGGGACCACAGGCACACATCAACCTGGCTGATCCAGATGGAGCGCTGGCCAGGTGAGCTGAGAAGACGACAAGCATCTGGAAACTGAAACCTGATGGAGTGATGGAAAAAGTAGATGCATTATTGTAGAAAATGAGGTAGTCCGCAGAGATGGTTGGAGGCATAGGCAAGGGGAATCAATTTTTCTGAGCCTCTGACTAAAACCCAGACATAAGGAGGGAGCGAGTAATAAGGGCAAGGCAGTACAGCTGGTATCAGTTGCTCACATAAATCCTACTGATCTGAGTGAACTACCTTGGGGAAATGGAGGGACAGATGACTGAGGAAGGGAAATAAAACTGGAGAAGGTGAGAGAAGGCGCGGACAGGATGAATACATACTGTTGCAATATATCAGACCCAAAGATGACGAAGATGGAGAGGGAAAGAGATGGTGACTCAAGTGAGAGAATGGGAATAAAAAGTAATGAAAACTGTAAAAAGATCCAAGCTCACCTTGAACTTTACAGTTTACAACAAAGCCTTATAAGATTGGTACCAGGAGAGAAAGAGGGCACAGCAGCACATGGGGGCAGATAACAATATTGAGCATATAATCCTTTTGTGTCTCCCTTTCCTTCCTTTCCCGCAGGCGTCTGCTCACCCAGCTGGAAGCGGCCAAGGGCAGCCGTGGCAGCTCCGCAGGAGACGGCAAGCCGACGGCTTCAGCTAAGGGCCCAGATGGAGTCGTACTCTACGAGCTGCACAGCAGACCAGAGCAGGAAAAATTCAATGAGTCTGCCAAGGTAAAGTGGAAGAATGTCTCGGATGTGAACGCATGTTTTAGCGGTATGATCAGCTCGATGTGTTTTTGTTTTCATTCTCATGAGATAAATGTCAGAATGATGGCAATAAACAGGACAAAAGGCAGGAAGGTGTGTGCGTGGGCGTTTTATGTGTGTCTCGTGGGATGCTGTTGTCACTGCCAGCCATGTGTTGCCTTGTTCTGTCCTCGTAGATGGCGGAATTGGAGAAGCGTCTTGCTGAGCTGGAGATCGCTGTTGGCTCAGGATCAGACAAGCAGGTACACACACACACACACACACACACACACACACACACACACACACACACACACATATCCTCTCCAAAGCCTTTCTCTTTCATTCACACTAATTCTGTTTATCTCTTTCACTCTCACACCAGCAAAATTTTCATGCTCCTGTTGCTGTGTAACCATCCACAAAGTGAAATTGAAATAAAATCTTCCACTTGATTTATGTAAAGTACGGGGGAGGCTTCACTGCGTCTTGTTAAAATGTACCTCTCCCTCTTTGTGTTGATGTTGCAGGGACCTCTTAGTGCTGGTGTACAAGGAGTCAGTTTGATGGTAAGAAGTCAGCTACTTTCTTCTGGGAACACACTGTATGGAGTTTGTGTCTGTATTCATAACACTGTGTATCTGATGTGCAGCCAGAGAACTGGGTCATACTTCAAAGATGACATCAGTTTCTCCAAGTTTGTTTATTGCTACTGTGCCAGTGGTAAGAGCAAGGACACAAAGTTTTGTCTGCAAACTTATATATAGTGTGTGTGTGTGTTCGTGTGTGTGTGTGTTTTTTGCTTGTTTGTTTCAGGACACCATAGAGCTCCTGCAGGCGAGGGTCAGCGCACTGGACTCTGCCACTCTGGACCAAGTGGAGGCCAGACTGCAGGTAACTAATCCATGTTCAGCATACAGAACGGCGTTAGGGGGGAAATGGAGGCTTTTGATTTAAATAAAATAATCAGTTGTAATTTGATTACAACCAATTAAACCATAGTTTTTAAAAAGAATGCTGAAATGTGCGTTTGCTGTGTTACAGGAAGTTCAATGACGAGCTCCATGTATTATCTGTATGTGTTCGTTACAAAGATCAGAGCAAATCAAAAAGATTACTAAACTTCTCACATTGTGTCTTTTGCATATAAACTACGCTATCTATAAAAACTTAACTATATAATACATTCTTTTCTCTTTTAGCTCGGTAGTATTTTCGTTAGTCCCTTATTAAATAAACTTAACCAAAAAATAACAACACAAAAAACAAAAGACTGCTTTTTCCTCCACAAGGTGTCAGCCCTTCCTCTGACTCTATAATGGTATTCACTATAGCTCACTCTTTCTTTTTGAAACATCTCCTAGCACTGGATGGTTATTGAAACTCAGTGAAAGGAATAGTTCAGTTGTTTTGTTGTGAAGTGCTGATAAACACTTTTGAAAATGTATCTTCTTAACTTTTAAAATATGCCAGTTTTCGAAATATTTGGCTTACTTGTGATAAACCCGCTGCAAGAAACTGTCAATATACTGCAGTATTGATACAAACCTAATCCATGCTTGCCTTTTTTTTCTGTTATGTATCTGAATGTCCTCCGAATACCTTTCGCACTAAGATAAATAATTAATTTTTTACCCCTCCCATTCAGAGTGTCCTGGGGAAGATGAATGAGATTGCTAAACACAAGGCGGCGATTGAAGACGCTGATACACAAAACAAGGTTTGTAATCCCTGTACATTCATCAGTGCACACTAATAGAGTAATCATCTCAGATGCTCTCATTCAAAATGGCATCTTGGAAGTCTACCTGTGAATCCTCAGTAACAAAAGACTTAAAGATGGAAGATTTCCAATGATCCTAACAGACAAGAAGTTGTATAATATGTCCAATAATCATGTAGCGTCACAGGTTAGTTGATGGTTCAGTCTGGCTGACAACATATCAATTTAGAAGATGTTAATTAATAGTTGACTGGCTCTGACAGCTGAACTAAACAGTGGAGAGCATCATAAGTTAAATTTGAATTTAGTGCTGTCTTTAACAAATGGCTTGGGAATTTTGAGTTGGTAATAAATACAACTTTTTTTTCTTTGTTTTCACGTTAGATTTATCTGTGAAGTCTGCATGATTTACATGCAAAGTACTTGTGTGTTTTAGACATCAATTGTTCTAAAGTGCTGTACCCATAAAAGGCCAGAAGGGGGCAGGACATGTTAATGATATTAGGGTGAATGATAAAGTCAGATAATGTGGTTTATTTTGGATACATAAGGTTATTGTACATTGTTTACTTTGTTAATTGGATTTTGCAAGAACAAAAAATTATGTTATCAGAGCACTTGTATAATGTAAAGGATTATATTCACTTCGTAGAAACACATTAGTGTTATAATTCACGTATTGCCAAACGGCATACAAAGACCGAGAAAAATAAAATAACACAACTAGAGTCAAACAAATAAAACAAAACAAACGATTACCTAGTCAATAGTAAACTGTCCATAATGGACTCATTAGTCAGAGCAGCGGCATACCACCCACACACATCTTTGGCAATAAAATGCAGCTGAAAATGAAAAGGGCAAATATCAAGCAATGCAAGCAATATTTGTGGCATTCAATAAGGGTTGCAACAGTATGAGATTTTCACATTAAGATAACCTCAGAAGATATCACCGTTTCATGTTACATGGTATATCACAATAATTGTTATTGTTACAAAGACCCTTAGAGGAATGAAAAGCAAAGGTTTTTCTTTTGGTTCAACAAACACTTACTGTCATTTCACAAAACACCTAAAATATGTATATTTTTCAGAAACACTAATACAATAGACTTCCATACCTTGCATTAGCAAATAAACACGTTATGATCAGTCAAAACGATAGATTGTTTAAACCACGTTATACCTTAAAAATGGTATAACCTTGAATTCAATACCACAGTATTATGAAGTTTAAATTGAGGTGTTTCTGTGTATTGTAACACTAAATGCAGGTATCTACACAGAAACAAGAAAGACCCCACATTGTTCAGGTGTAGACTGCACAGCCAGATTGTCACAGTAACAGTATTAATCATAAACAAGGTTGTCTAAAGTTGTTTATCAGTATGCATTAGTAATATATACAGTACAATAATAACTATTGCATCAGGCAACACAGGACAAAACTGTGACCTTGGATAGAATAAACATGATTTTTTATTAATTTTTTGAATCTGGAAGTCTTTATGTTGGTATTTTATGTGCTTGTATGTTCTCACCTGTCAGGTGTCGCAGCTTTATGACGTGGTGCAGAAGTGGGATGCCATGTCCACTTCTATACCTCAGGTGGTGCAGAGGCTTGTCGCTGTCAAGGAGTTGCACGAGCAAGGTAACACACAGGAATGCAAACTGTTCTACAGTGCTGCAGCCTGAGACTTGTTGTGTTTCCTCACATAAATCGCTGAACCACAATATGACAATAGGACAATATGAGCTGTTGAGTGAAAGGAGTTTACTATCACATAACTTTACCTCATAACAATACATGAATGTTCTGGTGTTGAGTAATTGGTTCAAATATTGTAACAATGTTGCTCTGGGGGCAAATTTCACCCCAGTAGTGATGATAACAATGAAAACTTGGATAATTTATGTTCTTTTATGTGGGAGAAGAACCTTGAAATGACACCCATGAGAGTTCAAGGAGAGGATGTATGTAGGTTAGTGGGGGGTGGGGAGTGGCATTAAAGATTCAAAATATGTAGGATGTAGCTACAGAACATAACGGGGTGTGAACCCCTGGTTCACGTGTCAGGCAGCGTCTGTGCCGGGAAGTAATACTTGGCCTGAAAGATTTGCATTTGCAGTGGGAGCGCGCGTGAGACAAAAGATGAAAACTAAGCGAAAATTGGATTCAAACGGATAATGGAATTAGCCAAAACCATGGCATTCTATTATAACAAAGGGCAAAAAATCACTGAAAGGGAGCCTGAGAATGGTAATGGAATTAGACTAAATCTGGCAATACTGTTAAACACCCCCTCAGGGAGAAAGAGATGCACATTATCATCTTTTTATTATTTAGCACATGAAAGCAGAACCTTGGCATTAATAGATTGTATTGATAATTCATTCCTGGGAGCTGAAAGAGGTCATTTATCATCCAGACTGTGTTCGCACCGATCTGTCACAGTCTGCAGCTAAAGTGTTCGATAGGGTCTCGCTGCATTCACTTTATTTTTTCTCTCCTGATCTTTCTGTACAGATGAAGGCAAACAAGTGAAAGAAAAAAGTTTAATCTGTCGAGCTGTCATTCATCCGCTTCAGATTATTTATCTTCTCTGGCAGAGAGCAAACGCAATATTACAATTTTTTAGCAAGTTTTTTAACTGTTAATTTGAGAACTAATACTATTCTCTCCACGCTCTTGCCTCTGGGTTTCACTTCATCCAACCCCATCAACTCGTAGCCATGCAGTTTGGCCAGCTGCTGACCCACCTGGACACCACTCAGCAGATGATCAACAACTCTCTGAAGGACAATAACACCCTGCTAACACAGGTAGGAAGTTCAAGATGAATCTTTTTAACAATGCTGGAGTGTGGAACAAGTTTGGCCACATCAGTGTCCACCTCGTATGTGATCTACTGCAGTCGTAGGACCATTGAGATGAGGCCAGTGGATATGCATGTGTGGTCAATGAATGAGCAATCACATCACAGGAAATAAACCTTTCTATTGTCAGACATTGAAAGGCATTATTAAGTTAGAAACCCAGCGAACACTTGCTGTAGCTTCTTCCCTCCTGACGTTCTTTCACAGCAAGACTGAAAACGTTAGACTCGCTTAGAGAAAAAGAAAAGAAAAGAAACTTCACAAACCCAACCGCTTGGCAATCATTGTGTGGGGAATAAATGATTGGTAAGTGTCCTCTAACACAATTTAAAGTGTTCTGTGAGGCCAAAAGTAATAATGTAACAAAGTGCAGCTGCCCATCAGAAGGACTGATGTTGTCTAAATCCTCCTTTGGGCTCAGTCAATACTCAACCTGTGCCTTCACAGGTCAAGACTTCTAGCTACGTGGAAAAAGCAGACAAGAAAAGTTTCTTTTTCGATGGTGTTTGTTGAAACTTCAACTATGATATCATAAAAGTTCTGGTCTTATTTTTTTCATAGACTTGCAACTGTGTTCTGCTGTGGTGTTGTGAGGCTTCAGAAGATCATTGGATCTGATGTTCAAATGGTTTCGCAGAAAATGTCATTTCTTCTGTTGCAAGCACAGTTTTTCTGTCACCTCCTGGATCAACACTGCTCAATAGTTCAAGCATTTCCAGTATTTCTTTGTATGTTTTAACTCTTTGTGAACTTGACCTCACATCCATGACAGATTTACGTAAATATAATGTAATAGGGCTTTGGCTTGCTACAGTAGTTGGTGTTACCTGATGTTCAAGCGTACACCGAGTAAATGTCCTGAGTCAGACGTAGGACGCTACAGTCACAAACTCATCTGCTACACGCAGCTCAAGCCACAGAACTTCAGCACTGAGTAGCAGGAGTCACATTTCACGTACAATGTGACGGTAGTAAGGAGAATTGACTGACTTCAAGGTAAACATCAGCTTGTGTTTCGCCAGTTAAATGCTTTTAATGTAAAACTGCAGCACAAGAACTGTTTTGTTTGCATTAGCATACCCGCCCAGGGAAAACAGATGAAAATGAGCATTGTGCTGTAAGTGGTGGAATACTTATTTGCACACAGTCGCTGTTTTAAATAAACAAATTTACACAGCACTTCACAGATAGTGAGGGTCTTTTCTTCTAAAAAGCCATTGTTGTCACAAGCTTGGTCAACCTAAAAAATTCATTGGAAGTTAAAAGAATGTTAAAAGAATGCAACCAAGCCCATCACATCCTAAAATGCTGTTTTTTAACTGTTTTGTCTAAATCAATTAACTATTACAGTTTTTGGCAAAACATTTTTAAGTAAATTGACTCAACTATTTGTATCAGCTCTAAGTAACCAGTAGGCCTTTATATTAATTCCCAGAGCTCATAGAACTTTTCTAAACCATTTTGCTGGCTACCCAGATCCTGCCTTTACAAAACTATCTTGACTCAGTATCCACTCTTTCCCTCTCTACATCTTCGCTATATCTGCATATTTTCTTGCCTCCACTCAACTCATTCGCTCATTCTTTCCTGCCACTTCTCTCTCCTCTGCCTCATCAGTATGTCTCCCTTGTAACCTAATTGAGCTTTTTTTTCTCCCCCTTTTCCCCCCAGGTCCAACAGACAATGAAAGAAAACCTGGTGGCTGTAGAAGAGAACTTTGCAGCGCTAGATCAGAGGATTAAGAAGCTCTCCAACTAAACGGTGGCAGAGTTTGAACCGGTCCAGGAGAGTGTAGAACATGGACACAAAAGAGTTGGCTAGAGAGCACAGAGAGCACTCTGTCCTGTCTGGCCATCCCTCTCTTGCTCTCTACTTTGCCTCTGCCTTTTTTTTCACTAAGTGGAATGTTTAGAAAGTTGGAAATGATGGAATTACAACAACAACAACAACAACAACAACAACAAAAAAAAAGGAGACCAAATGTTCTTGTCCACCTTCCTTTCATCTTCCTTTCTCTTTCATCAAATTGATATCAACCTAAAACACATTTGTCAACTCTACATGCCGCCGATCACAGTCCCCTGTTAAGCTTATTGAGTTTTAGACTGGATTGTTTTTATAATTATTAGTATGAAATATAAGAAATTCCTCCAATCCTTTTGGAACCTCACACTTATACTGGATTTGTACTGTATATTCTGGTCAAATTAAATGGAGCACAGCTATGTCGGGTTGTCGGATGACACATTTAAAAATGTTGTCGACTGTATAAAAATCAAAATCGAGATCTATTGTCTTCTGGTGTTGTAGCGGGAGCACGTGTGTGCGAGTGTCAGGGCCAAGTCACGGAAGGAAAGCTTGTAAATATGCCTGTGTACCTTATTGTTTCTTCACGCTCAGTCGCTTGTAACTATATTATTATGACTGAGACCGGACACCACAGACAAACTTTTAATCTGCTTTGTCATTGCCTACAAGTCAACTGTATTGTTCATCTGTGGTCATGGAAACTGATCAATAAACAAAGTGCGATGAGCTCGGCTCTTCTGTTGTTTCATGAGATGATCCTTTTTATAATAATTACTCAATAGCTGGCATAGACGCCCAGTTCATAAAAAAATAAATAAATAAAGATACTATTTTATAAACCTTACCATATACCTAAATGACACGTCAGTTGATTATGTGGACATGTCTGGGCAAATACCTGAACAGTTTGAGTCAGTCAGGTGAACGCAGGGATGATGAAAGATTACATGGAAGGTGATGAGTCATCAACTCTTGGTGCGTAAACATAACCACAAAACTTTGTCACGTAAAATCATGTTTTACACACTTACATGCATTGTATTAAAATCTTAATCCCCAAGCAGGGAAACAGGTATAGAGGTATTAAAAATGTTATTTAAAAAAAAGATACTCCTTTGTGTTGTGTTGCAAGTGTTGTAAGGAACTGTTATGTCCATTTATGAACACTAGGTAGCAGCACAGCATCTAATAAAAAAAAAGTCAACCTGGTGTTCAGCTTTCAGAGATACTGCCAATGAGAAGTTCTTTTGCCATACTTTCAGATATTTCTAATATATACATTTTTGAAATTATTGTATTTTTTATTTTTGAGATTTAAAAGCAGCATAGAAAGTTGCACCTAATAGAACAAACAACAAGCTTAAAACAAACAACTTAATATTTCACATAAAAGAAACGAGCAACAAATTGCATGAAGGCAATGGAATTACCAGGACACGTGCATTCAGTGATCAAATAGTCCTTAAAGCCAATTCTTATACTTTTCCATACTTATCAAATAACTAAGTTTAAGTGTCTCTGTCGCTCACACCATGATGCAGTGTTGTAAAAAGAACCGGAAACTAATACCTGATAAAAGTAAAGATACTGTGCTGAAATATAGCTCTGTGGAAGTAATACTTTAAGTGAAAGTCACCCATACAACAGAGCTTGAGTAAAAAAAATGAACTTAAGTACTTAATACTAAAGTATCAAATGTACAGAAAAGGGTTGATTACACATCTGCACTGTACATATTGTATACTATGGGTTGAGAAATTATCAGCATGGTCAATCATCTGATCAGATATCTGGTATTTTTCAGATTATCACAGTGAGTTTTTTAATTAATTTTTTTCTATCTGATTGCTGATAGAATACATTTAAAGATGTGCTACTTTGGCTCTGATGCAGCACACAATCTGTTAATTGAATAAAGACATCAAATGAGCGTTATCGCGTAAAAAGTGCAATATTTGCCTCCGACATGTAGCTGAGTGAAAGTATATAAAGTCGCAGAAAATAGAAAATACACAAGTAAAGGACAAGTACTTCAAAATTGCAATCAAGCACTTAATTATATTCACACAGCCAAGACGAGGGGGCAAAAACTTTTAAAAGCACTTTCTCATTTCATGTTTCAAACTTCACATTTCCTTGAAAGTGTATCTTGACATTCTTGACCAACTGCATTCGAAATGGTTGGAAGAGCTGCGTTCGGACACCGCCTGCTATGTAAAGAATTGCATTCAGGAATTATTTGAATACTTGAGGTTGCCTGGTGGTCAACAGCTCTAACGAGGACCCCTCCCTAGTTTATGTCTGGCTAAGGACCTATATCGCCCATCATTCCCCTTTTCTCTCTCATTTCTCTACATTATTGATTACTGATACTCAATAAGGCCATAATCCTTACATGTTAAACAGCAAATGCTCATTTCTCATCAACACAACCACAGTTATACAAAACAGCAAATGAAGACATAGAGCAGAGTGAAACTAGACCAACACTTCCATCATTCACTGAGCAAATTAACACAAGGCACTCAATGAATTTCGGTGTGAGGTCAGCCTCAAATCCATCTGGCATTAGTCGGTTTATAACGAGCATTAAAACGCAAAGCTGGCTCTCGTTAGGTGTCAGGTGATGGTATTAGTGATAAAGCCAGACAGGTTAGCGCAGAGTAGGTTAAGGATCAGGTGGTTCTGATGAGTCATCCAGAGACAGCCCGCTGTAGTCCAGAGGTCAGTTTCATGATAGTGTTTTCCCTCTTCAGCTCGATAAAAGCCTTTTTTTTTTTGGACATGTGTGCTTCTGTTGAAATCTGCTCCGAATCAGACATGATGTGTAATCGCTGCAGATTCCTCCTTTACTTTAGCAGAGTTTTAAAGCTGCCTCTTGTTGCCTATATCTGCTTTTATAAGAGTAAAGATTACACAAAGTGCTGAGCAGCTTTGTGTTTCCCCTAAACGTGGGTGGACTTCACCGCTGGCCCGCTTGGACAGGACATATCAAGTGCGACTTGCAGGGAATTAGATCCAGAGCTCCAACTTAGAAGGGAATGCCCCAGATGAGCACAGAGACATACCATGTACAGTATATCATGTTATACCGCATTTGTCCCTCTATTTTGGGTGTGCTGGATTGGGTCAGCCCGCGAAGGCCATTCTGTTAAGACGCATTTAAGCTCAATTACAAACTGACGATTACCAAGAGGTCAGCACAAAATGTTTGTTATCAACGACATTTTGTGTCAGAGTGAATGATAACACTGAATCCCCCCCCCCCCCCGCCCTTCAGAAGCAGAGGGGCATGTATTCAGACAAACCTTTTAGTAACAGGAATGACACTCTAGCTTCAATCATTTCTTAAGTCCACAGTGAAATCAAAGCTACTTATTTTTATTTGGAGCCCACTCCAACCTTCCCTCCACTGGCCAAAGTAAATATTGAAGTCCTCAGGCGGCACAGAGCAGCTGAACGCAGAGGAGGCCGTGGGGAGCACCAATTGCTCCAAAATCTCAGTTTCTGGTCCTGATATGAGGGGAAACTAAGAGGAGGGGAAGAAAAAAAGGATGGAGCGAGAGCTCGGTGTGTGTGTGTGTGTGTGTGTGTGTGTGTGTGTGTGTGTGTTTCGCTGCCAGTATACCCACCTGTTCAGACAGGCTTTTTAAAGTTTAATGCCTCCCAGTCTCTTGCTCGTGCTTGTTTATATGCCTTTGCCTTTTTACGTCTCATCTTTGACACACATGTCGGTGCCAAGAAATGAAGAAATCGCTGCTGTCTGTGTTGTACTAATACTGACATATTTTAGATAATGTAGACAGAATCAAGAAAACAACTAAAGGCACAGAGTTTGGCTATTTGAGCTAATTAAAAGGTTGTGGAAATGTCCGTGTTTTACCTTTTAATACAGACCTAACAAAAGGATTTCCCATTTTTTGTGACAAATGAAATGAAATAAAGAAAATAAAATGGGAGGCAGCTAAACGTAGAAGCAGAGAAAGAAAGCAAAAAAAAAAATATGCTGCAGAGAACAGAAAGCTAATCACACAAGGGGGCCTCCGCATCACTTTGTCAAATTTTCCTCAATGGGTCTGGACAGGTGAGGAGCCTGTAGTGAGGCGGAGAGAAGGACAGACGGAGCGGGTGGAGATAAGCGGAGTAAAATAGGATGGATACTGTTGTGGGGCAGAGTGAGGCTTGTAGCGAATGGGGGAACAAAAAAAAAGAGAGAAGAAGGTGGAGACGGAGTACAGAGAGGTGAGGCTCAGAGGTAAACAGGGTTTTAACTGACTTACTCAGTAACAAGATTGACTGTAAGGTCGTCCTGAAGCTCCAAACACAGAAATCTCAACAAGTGGATGTGACGTTCAGCTGTTAAGTCTGGACGGGGGAGAGAGGTTATTGAGTGGATGGCTCTGATGATTTTTAACTTTATGGTCATGAAGATATTGTTCCGCTGTGCGTGAATTCTGTAAAATGAGATGATAGATGGGGGGGGGGATAAAATGCAAATGAGTCGATCAATGGGCGTCATCAGACAATAGAGAACTGCGTGATTCCTCGGCTGAGACGGGGATCGGCAAAAGAGATGAATGTAGCATCAACGGGGACCTAAAGGTGAAAGGAAAAAAAGCAGCGTTAGTGATAACTGTTGGCAAAATATCCTGTTAGAATCTCACCCGTGAGTCACTGCCGCTGTTGAGTTTAAACAATCCCCATTAATTTCACACACAAAACAAGAGATTTTTTTTTATTTTTTTTTTAAAACACCTCTCTCCCAGTTCTCATCGCACGGCCAGAATTTCTGACAAAGGTGAGGAGGTCTTTCTGCTGGTTGTCCGGGAGACAGAGAAAGAGTTAAAACAAACAAACAAAGAGAAAGGACATGCCAAGAGAGGGAGAGAGAGAGAGAGAGGAAAGGATTTATCACCAGTACATGTTAACAGCTGTATCAGTTGGTCTCAGTTCAGAGAAGGGAAGGATTCCGACAGCTGGTGTGTGTGTGTGTGTGTGTGTGTGTGTGTGTGTGTGTGTGTGTGTGTGAGACAAGGGAGAACTGGGTGTGGAGCTTTGACCAAGGGCACAGGACAGAAAAAAAGACAAGTGTGGTGGCTGGAAATTCCCCAGACTCTTTCTGCCTGTAAAACAAAAGAAAACAAAATCAGATTTTTTTGGGGGGGGGGATGATAACTCGAAACATTAACAACATCATCGTCATTTTTTCTTTTCCACCCCCCCACCTCCACCATTGTTGAATGTTGGATACATTTCACACAACAGCATTTCGTTCTGAAGCAATGTGGCAGCACGACAAAGATCAAGCCAATGAGGAAGAATAAATTCCTGTCCACACGAACATTTTATCAGAATTAAAGTCCAATTTTCTCAGTCATAATCATTTGAAATGTGGGCTGGTTTTACTTGTTTGTCATGTTTTACACTCTGGTAAAGTTATGTGAGAATAAATTGAGTTTGTTTAAAAAATATATGATGTGACAGCTGTGTGGGAATTATGCTAAAAATATCAATAAAGAAAGAATTGCATCCAGTTATTTACGACAAGGCAGACAAATAGATATTTATATAGATTGAGTTAGGGCAGGTGAGAACATTACAGCGACGCCATAGCAACCGATATCTCCAAACACAAGCATCAGTATTGACTAAATCTTATGTAAAAGCCGATCCACATGACCAGACCAGCATCAGTTTGAGTGCTTGTTTACACTCAATGTCATACAAAAATAACAAAAGACAAGACAATAACAGTGTAGAGAATAAATATATATCTTATCAATAACATCTTTTATTTGATTTACTTTTTTTTTTTATCAGCAGCAAATCAGAAAACAGTCACCATCATGGTCAGACTATATTGAAACACTGACCAAAAAAAAAGGCAAGTAACCCAGATCTGAGGTTGTAAACAGTGTTTTATAATGAATACAACACAGACGACGGGACTGACAAAATAAACAGACGGCACGGGTGGAGAGGGGAGGGATGGATGGAGTGGGGGAGGGAGGGGAGGGGAAAGGGAGGGGTGTAGAGAAAGTATGCTGAACTACTCAGCAACAGCCACTCAAGTCGTGACGTGTTCACGGTGCTTCCTGCAGCGCTTTAACCCGGGTCCTAGAGACAGTATTTGAGCTTTCTATTCGCTGCTTGGCGCTGTTGCTATGGGGCTGTGCATGTGGAGCGCCGTGCACGTTGCGCCGTGCATGGTAAAACAGTTTGTGTGTGCTGAGTTTGGGATTAGGGCAGAAAAGTGTCAGGAGCGGGGTGAGGGAGCCCGCAACATGATGAAACATGCTTTTACTTCATTGTCACTTTGGTTGTTGTTGTTTTTGTCGCCGCTGTTTACCTTAATAAAGCTCGCCGCGCAGCACCGGAACGCGTGCTTTACGGCTCATGGTGTGCGTCTGAGATAATGACCTTGTTGAACCCGTGTTTTTTAATGCTCACTTGACTTTGATGAAAACAGTTTCATTGTGCGTATGATCTTATGTGATGTGAGTTTATCTTCACTTTACGGCTCCTGTGTTCATATTGACAACAAGCAGATCTCCAAATATCATATGAATATGTGTAAACGTGACACTGAAGGAACAACAGTGAGTTTATAGGTGTGACTTCTTCTTCTATGGTAGCATTTCATCAGTGATGATCTGAATGTACTGGCTTTATCAATAAGGTGGCGTCATATTCAAACACCTTCAAAATAATGAATACATTTAGACAATATAGCTATTAAAGACTATTAATAATAGACTAAAGTAAGCCCATAAGTGCGGGGAAATCATCTCAATGGGACCTACATTTTTAAATATCTCTCTCTATATATATGTCATAAACACCATATACATTTATAGCGTCTATAGCCTATTGCATCAGCTATACATGATCAAAACATCCCTATGAAGTAACCGTTTTGGTGTGATGTGTCAGCCTATATTATTCTATTAAAATGCAACCTTGTATTTATAAGGATATATTGTAAAAACAGCTACATGAATCAGTTATAATTTATACAATAAAAACAATAACACTGATCATAGGTAATGACAGGTAATAAAAGTTGTTTTTTTTCTTTTATTATATCAAACATTAATGAGGAATCCTGCTGAATTCCATCAATAACAGCCGGACAGTAATAAAGGGCGGACAGCGTGTTGGATCACACCCAGCGCCACAGACGCTCCTCCGGCCGGGCGTGTTTTGATATCTCGCGGAGCTGCGACAGAGCGCGCGGTATGAAATGAATGAGAATATGACTCTGAACATGTGCGCTCTTTCTGGCATATTACAAATACCTGACAAATAAAAGACAACTGTCCTCCAGAATCACTCTGACCCGGTGGAGAGTGTCGTTTCAAGGGGAAGGACCGCTTGTTATTCCCCCCCTTCGCTCCTCGCGGTGGATTAGGCTATGGAGGGAAATTAAGGGTGTATGTGTCTGTGTGTGTGATCTCAGTGCCACCGACAAACTTTAGACAGGCACCTGTAATCACTAAGTCCGGTGAAAATAAGCAGGTGCCAACACAATGAATAAAAACATCAGCACGTAAACGTAACTTCAGCACATTTTATTTTATTATTATTATTATTTTACTACTACGATAAAACAATTCGTGAGAAAAATCGATTCAGCTTTTGTGTTCCGGAAACAAACAATTCTTCGACATTAGATATCCATGCATATATGTATATTTTTAGATTTTAGTTAGAGCCAACACTGTTTAATAAAACATGTTCTGATTCTGCTGGTGTTATCCCCAGCTAGAAATTGGTTGCCAAGCATTGCATCATTCCTTTCATGTGACTCCCATACGCCCCAAATTCGTCCTGGCCGTCTTATGACTGCATCACAATTGCTGCTCGTACAAACTATACGGGATAGAGCGAGCTCAACCAGCCTAGACGACGCCTAGCCCCGCCTCGGTGCTGAAATGTCGCCACCCTATTGGATGTCGCCAAGGAAAAGATCTTAACTCCGCCCTCCTGATTGGACCGTTGGAACGTCGGTTCTACCACACTCGGCTAGGTTGTGATGAAACTACCTTCCCATGCATAGTTCGGTTGGCCTCTCCCTCCTTATAAACACCGCCGGGAGTTTCCGAAAAATCACATTCAGCCGTCAAGACTGAACAATGGTTAACATGAGCTATCACCAATTTTTACTAAAATATCCACATTCGAGTTCAAGACAGTCGAGAAGGCGAGCGAATAAAAGAAAAAGGGTAAGTGGAGTTTATTGTTGGTAGTTTGTGTGTCACTTGGTGGCTGTTTTTCAGTCTTTCGGGGGGGAGTAACGGTTACTGAACGGACTCTTAAAGTGGTCTGGTGTGCTGGAAAGAAGACAATATTTCATGTTTTTGGCAGATATCCCAGTGCTTTTTTTGGAAGAACAGTTGTCCTATTCAATCATATTTCAGCATCGAGTTGTTTTCATGTGTTGTCTTGCTTCGCTTGACAAGTTGTTACAGCTCGCACGGACTTTAAAAACCAGGAAGTTTTGTGTCTTTTTCGATGCTCGAGCGTGCCTAATGCTGTTAAATTATTTTCTTAATTTTATAGTTTAAGCATCCAGCACTTGTTTTTTTAAAGTGTCATTTTCTTTTCAACAAATGAGACATTAGCCCACTCCGTGTGACGTCTGACAGTAACTGGTGGGGCTGTTGACTCGAAACTGGACGGCTTTTTATTTTTGACAGCTGCATTTGTTTCCCCACACTCATCACAAACCCGTTTAAAGTAAACGTTAACCACTGAATGAATGGATGGATGTTAATGTTGTTTTGTCCTTTAAATTATTTTTATTTTTTTAACCACCCAACCCACTCCATTCCTCTCCGTGCGTTTCCTTTTGTTTCGCCCATTCCTCCTGCTGGACTTGCATTTCCATGACGTAATTGTCTTGGCTCATGTTGGACATGTAGCCCCACTAAAAAAAGAAAATATGTAGATTAGTAAATTTTGTATAGTGTATCACAAAAAAATGATAATTGGTACGTTTATTGACCAAACCTGAGTTTGAGCGCAGGTATGGTGGCGCTATCACGGGGAGTTAAACATCAAGTTAAAGCGGATTTCTTTATTTTTTTTAAATGATCACTTTGTTATTAGGTAATTCACATCCCTGACAACGCCTCATTTATCTGTGGATGTATTGTTTATTTTTCATCTTTGCACAGGAGAGAAGCTGAAGCCTTTTTTTTAATATTAAATGTTACAACTACAAGCTTTCTCTTTAATGATCATAGTTATTAAAATGACTTTCGTTCATTGATTTCTGTTTTGGACACTGCAGGTAATTAATACAAATAATGGACCTGACTGTCAGACCGGGAAGAGATCATTATAAGAATATACTCGTCGTTTTTAACCACTTGTTTATCGAGCCCAACGTGTTTTGAGGACCGTAGAAAGCAGGGGGCGCAGTGGAGAGCATTTTTGTCTTTTGTTTACAAGAATTAAGTGACTGGAATCTTATTTTTCTCCATCCTTGTGTATCATTTCAACAGTTATTGTAATATTTGTCATTATTTTTAATTTCTCAGAGCAGACATTAATGATTCATTTCAAGCACCCTTTGTTCTCTTGCTCTGTATTTTTGCAAATCATCATTTTGATTCTGAAATCTCAGCAGATTCCAGCCCTCAATATATATATATTTTTTCCCACACAGGATTTAACACTAACCTATCAAATACTTTCTTTTCTTTCAGAATTGTTGGGACAAGTTATCTCCAACAAATTGGCAGACTTGATTAACAGAGACTTTCTAAAGGTAAATTGGTCTTCTCATATTTTACATTTCAAATGCTGCATCTAAAGTTAATCTAAACTTACTGGAATTGAGTAATTGGACATTTTTATACACATTTTTAGTCTTCATGTCTCTTATCAACAATTATAGTGCAGGTCAGTTATTATCTCACTTAGTATCACTGTTGTTCCATTTAATGTTTAAGCGGATTACACATTATTCTGCACTTTGGTCTTTGTTCTAGTTTTCCTTATCATGATGTAAATAATTATACTGATAAAGACTTCTCAAAGTGTTATCAGCAATGATTCCCACAGCCTTTATCCTACATATTTACACACCATAACTTCACCAGTGGCAGAATAGTAGAGATTAACAAGGCTGAGTCTTTGTGATGTGTCAGTCATCTGACGTCGGCCCCTCTGCGCTCTTATCCCAACCCTCCTTCCCCTCCATCAGGTCCAGTGTGAACCGGTTGGCCGAGTATCTGTGAGTTGTGACTGACTGGCGAGATGACTGCCGAGTGGCTACACCTGCCCCCGCCGTACCCCCCTGGCGTGGGGCCGTTGTGTGGTGCAGAGTTGGAGGCGTGGTATGAGGACCTGCAGGATATTCTGGGTTCCGACGCGGGAGGGGCAAAACTCGCACGTGCCCCCACATGTACCGAGGTCAGTAGCTTGAAGAATGAAATGGCTATCACACCTATGATGAGTGTGAGTGTTGTCGTCAGCTGTATTTTCGTAAAATGTTCTCTTTTCCTAAGATTTATTACATGTTTTGTATACTAAGTATAATAGAGTGATGTGAAATGTACTTTCAGTTTGATTTTGTTTTTAAAAATTTTTTTTTTCTTTTCGATAGTTGGTGTTGACTTTTCCGTTTTTGTTCACAGAAAGAGCCGGAGTTTCTGGATGTTCTTGAGAGTTGTTCTCTGACGTGGCTGACGGATGGAAGCCAGACATGGGGCGAAGGTGTTCAGAGGGCAACAGAGGAGAGCCACAACACCCAGCCTCTGCATCACACCTCATCGTCATCCTCCTCTTCCTCCTCCTGCATGAGTCCAGCGGTTGCAGAAGAGCGGCAGGCCGAGGCTGAGAGTGGCAGAAGTGGAGATAGCTCGGCAGGAGGCGGCAGTGATCTGCTGCCTCCAGAGTTCTTCGAGTTGCTAAGTGAAGGAGGAGTGGGAATGGTGGATCCGAGCGGAGCGGTGATCAGCAGCAGCTATTATTACCACCACCACCATCAACACCACCAGGCTAACAACGTCCATCCCGCGTCTCCCTCAGCCAGCGAGGAGGAACTGCCCTGTGTTCCCGATTCTCCATCCTGCTCCTCCTCAGCCTCCCAATCCCCATCTCAAAATTGTTCCTCTCCCTCCTCACCCGTCTCTTCTCCCTCTGTCTACCCGTCCTCCCGCCTGGGGAAACGGAAGAGGACCACCAGCGAGAGGTCCAACAGTGCCTTGTCCTCTTTCGCCTCCTCCACGCAACGAACATCCTCATCCTATTCGTCTGCCAAAAAGAGTCGCAAAGAGAGAGAGCAGGAGAACGAGAGGAAGGTACAGGAGCTGACGGAGCAGAACGAGCGTTTGAAAGCAGAGATTGAAAGGCTGGGAGAGGAGGTACAGAGGACACGTAGAGCCCTGATAGAGAGACTAGTCAACACCAGGAAATAAGGGGGAAAAAATGAAAGATGGGAATAAAAAATGAAAGGTCCAACAGAATTGGAATAAGCAGTGGTGGGGAAAGGTGTAATATGGTGGTCATGAAATGCCTCTTAGATAGGAAAGAATGGAAACCAAAGATATTTTATAAGGAAGATGATTTTTGGAAAAGACAGATAGCTTAAGATGGCAAGAAGGAGGAAAGTGATGAAAGTCAAGACAAGAAAAGGCACAGAGAGAAGGGGCTGCAACAGCAATGCGGCAAATAAAAAGACACAGCATGTTTAAAGGAAAAGGAAGAACAGACAGCTCTAAGTGCAACTGATTCAGTGGTTTTGATGAATGTTTGTCATTTTCAAAAAATGCCTAACTTAAATCCCACCAAATAGGATTGCAGGAATAGTAGTTAGGAGCATTTGATGATTTGTATGCTGTAAAGAAAGGAACTTGATTCAGAGAGTGCATGTCATCGTCATCCGTTCCCACCATTTTGCAATAATTGTAACTCCTACGTTAAGGGCTGCAATCCGGCTAGCAGAGATTATTTGCCCCAATTTGTGGAGAGTTTAGGAGCTCAGGAAAAGTTTGAAAGTGCCCAGTGCAGTGTGAGTATGAGAGATTGCGTTTTTTTGGGAGAGAATTCATACTCTTTGTTACTTTTTTATAACCCATGGCTTGTGTGTATGTGTATTTAGATAAAGTAGGACCCGGCTATACTTTCTAAGCTGACCTTTTCTATCAATATAAGGATTTGTGGTGGAATTACCACGACTTGTTCTACCCTGATTTACTATTTTTATATAATCACTGTAATATATATATGATTGTACTGTAATGGCCTGTACTGTAAAATGCCAACATATCCACTGTTATTTTCTCATTGTAGTCACAAATTGTTAATCGTAGAATAATATGCATGGCTGTTATCATTGATGGCATCAAATACATGTATTTTACCATACCGTTTATTTTATCCGTCATTGTAATCCCGAAATTTGCAATAAAAGGAAAAAAAAGGTGAAACTTTTTGTGTCATGTAATGTTTATTGGTTTTCCTTTATACTGTACTGTATGAATGATTTTTTTTTCTTGTGTAGAAAATGGTGTGAATCAGAGGTAATTGAGAAAGGGGGAGGGGAAGAGTGCAGACACTTCGTTTTGTTTTTAGCAGAAGTTAAATTAATTTTCTGGATCCAAAAAGGGTATTTGTAGCAAATGGCAAAAACATTTCAGAGAATATAAAAAACATCTTTAAATGCGCAACACACCTTCCAAAGCTAATATCGTATGCTGACTTTATCACAGGGAGAGTATAAAATCAGTTTCTTTTGGTGTAGGGATTTGGAGAAATCCCTCCATTCTGTAGCTGTATTCATTTGACTCCCTTTTTGTGTGTTTTCGTTTCCCCGTCGGCCTATCCAGCATTTCATTAGTCCTCAGTGCCAACACCACATTGTCTTAGATCCTGTCACGGCTTTGCCTTAAGCTAATACCCTCATCTCTCTTAGTGTACATCTTGTTCCCATTCTCCACTATCATACCTCAAACCATTCTACTCTTCCCTTCCTCTGACTAACCTCCATTGTTTTTGCCTTCATTTTTTTTATGTCTCACTTCTTCTTGCCCTTCTGAGGTGCAGGCTCAGGGCTCTTCCCCTCAGCAAGAGCCAGCTGTTTCTTCAGGTCCAACAGTTTGGTCACCTCCGCTGTAATCACAGCCTTGTCTGCCTTCTGGGTTTTGAGCGCTCGCACCTTGTCCCCCTGTGTTGGATAAAATAGGTTTTAATAGATTTATCACACCCACATTCTAAAAATGTTCGCTTAAATGGACAAATAGAACGCAATCATCTGAGGCGGCAATTTGTGTGTTTGTAATTTTACGCGTCTGTCTTGGTTTGGAAACACTAAATTCAACATTTACCGCCGCATTAGAAATAATGTAAAATAAAAAAATTAAGATAAAACAATTTTGATCATTTACCTACAAAGTGAAGCGTTAACAGATTATTTTCAAAAGGCTACGTGTATTTGAGATACCAAATACATTTACCTTTTAAAATTAGCCAGCATTTATTTCAGCGGCAAGTACCTTATCGCGTGCGTGAAACAATTTTTGGAGAGATCGTTTTCATTCCTTACGGAAGATTACGGATTACGGAAGACTATGTTTAAAACAAAACAATGGAATTAAAATGATATTATTGAAAAACAAAAGGAATTAAAATGGTAATATTTAAAAACAAAATCAGTGTGTAGTACGAAGAAATGGCTTGTTGACACTAAAAATTTAAACACGGATGCTACTTTTATCCATCTGATGATGGATTTTGCTCTTGTGTTATTCAACTGTCGTATATGTTTTTTTTTAAATCACGAAGCAGTATTTTTTTAAAAAAAACTATTGCACACAAGGTGTTATTGCTATTTATT
Source organism: Diplodus sargus (assembly GCA_903131615.1). Lineage (NCBI taxonomy): Eukaryota > Metazoa > Chordata > Actinopteri > Spariformes > Sparidae > Diplodus > Diplodus sargus. The sequence continues at coordinate 539,104 of CAEMYA010000009.1, forward strand.
CTACAATGGGCGTTAACATCAAATGCAGGTACTGCCGATGAAAACTAGCCATTCAATGGACTCGGGCGTATTCAAATTTGTTTGAATGTTGATTCCCGCAATTACAGAATTCAAGTTCCAATATCGGATTACTAAAAATAAATAATGCCCCAAAATTTCACAATTGGGTTTCACTCAACACACTAGCCAGCGATCTCACCTGTTCAGCCACAGCCTGTGTGAGCTGCTTAGCTTTTTCTGGGTCCACTCCGTTCACCGGCGCAACCTCAGCAGCAGCAGCAGCAGCAGCAGCAGGAGCTGGCACAGCAGCAGGCTGAGTGTTGGCAGCCTTCTGAGCTGTCGTCTGAGGGAGGAAACAGACAGATGACGGTGTTTGAATTTGAGGCGTTTTGATGTTTATTATATTCTAGAGATTACTTGCTTCATTTCAGACAATAACACTCATCACTCAAAATGTCGAGCAGGATTGTATGAGTAAGTCGTGTGAATGGGCAGTGAATCACACCGGACACACGGGGATGAGTAAAAATAAAAATGTTAGATGAGGCGCTAGTGTCAGTGAAGGCGTGCAGTAATCAACATTGACACGACGGTGCGACTCTTCACACACAAATACCGCTCGATACCTTTTTTTTAGGTGGTTCATCTTCGGGCTGGAGGCAAGCGGTTGAGGAGAGGGTTTAGAGAGGGAATTATTTTTATCTATATAAAGGATGCTAAATACGTTATTTAAAATTCATATTCTTTTAGCGCTGCATCACGTATCACAACACATATAAGTCTTAAGTACAAATTCTTATGCACGACAGCAGTCTGACAGAGGCCCGTGAACGGCTGCGCATTAACAATTCTTTCTTATTTCATTATTCATAAACAGTCAACCTATATTACTACATAACATGACGGAACTGATGCACAGACCATTAGGCATCATAAACATCAAATACCTGCTGTCCACCGAATCTCTTCTTCAAAGCCTCAATCTGGTCCATCTCCAGTTTCTGGAACAGCGGACTGACCTGAGAATAAAACGAGGGAACAAAAGGTAGAAATTCAAAAAAACATATGCACGAATATTTAAAAAGTTTGCGATTGTGGATCCAGCCTAAGGCCAGTGTAGCTGGAAAATGTAACCTGGAGGCTCTGTGCTCGTCTTTGAACAAAGAGGATTATGCAAGTAAGTAAGTAGATAACTATGTATGAGAAATTTGCGTAGGTTCGATCACGATCACCGCTCTTCGATGCAGCATTAGAGTTAGGGAAAAAAGACGTGATTTGTCAGATAAGTTGTGTGAACATGAGCATTGTGTATGTGCTTTAAAGTGACATTAGAATAGACCTCAGACACGAAATTTAATAACGTTGGAGACTGAAAGCAGCGTTGGCAGCCAGCTGCAGACACAGGTCACCACAATACGGCCTGAAGGGACAAGTGGCCTGAGAGAAAGTTGCTATTGGAAAGGCTGAAGCCTGAAACACCGTCGGGGCTGTTTTCCTTTACTTTGTGTGTATGTGCGTTGGTGTGTGTGTGTGTGTGTGTGTGTGTGTGTGTGTGTGTGTGTGTTCACATGACAACAATGTCCTCCAGCGCACTGAAATATTGACAGGCTGTTGCATCCTCATTGTATCACCCTGTGTCAACATACAGAAGATTCTACAGGTATGCGTGTCTACACATGTGTGTGTGTACTTTTTCAGGTCGTACTCACGGTGCCAACGCGATGGCCGGCACTCAAGGCACATACAAAGGTGCCGTTGCCTTGCAACATGGTACTGATGATAGACTGAGGTGCGTTGAGTTGATCCCTGATGGTTTGGCTGACCGTGGGCATGTATGGGAACAGCATCACGGACAGCAAGCAGGCGATGTTCACAGACACACCCGTCACTGTGCCCGCACGTAGCCTGACGAAGAGAAAAAGAGATAAGTCAGTCAGACGGACAGATCGTGAATCTAAATGTTAGATCTTACTTACTGGCTGCACATGCATGTAAATATTTATCTCTTCTAAAATTTGATTTCATGAAATCAATCAACTTTTTTTTCTGTGTTCAGAGATACGTAAATCCTTCTACCGTCAGTGTTTTTAATATAAAATGAGGATCACGGCTACCAGTGCAACTACAGAGGTACAGATTGTGATGAGAGGGTCAGGAGGATCTCACCTTTCTGTGTCTTCTCCCTTGATCTTCTTCCAGGGCTCATTGACCTGAATGTACTGGTTGCCATGACGAGAGATGTTGAGGATGTGTTTCAGAGCATCACGGATTCTGGAGGAACATTTGAGGGTAAATTTGATGACGGCCGACCAACATTAATCTAAACTGAAGGAAGTTGTGCGACCGCAAACCCATAATACGCAATGCACTTGAATTGCATCAATTTTTATCCCAAGATGACACAACCACCAATCTAATTGATGTGATTTAGGGCTAAAATGAAAATGCACACTTACATAAACATTTTCATTTTTTATTCATTTTAAATCTCTGACTTAAACTGATTAAAGACAAGATTATTTTTTACATATTAAAAGATATTTCACATAAATTGATAAACGTCTGTCTAAATGCAAACATTAACCTCTTGACAGGTATGGACTTGAATGGTCTTACTTGACTTTATCCATAAGCTGGATATACTGCTGCAGCTCCCAGCCCACCAGAGCCAGCAGCTTCTTATCTTCCTGCTGTAGCTCCATCACAGGCACACAGCCGTCAAAGAACTTGGTGACAAACATGCCAGCTCTGGAGGAGAGAGGGAGAAGAGGGGTTTTAATGAGACAGATAAAGACATAAAAAATAGGGGTCAGGGAAAAATGTGAAAATGGAGGGAGAAAGGCAGCGAGAGAAGCCTTGAGAGGGAGGGAGAGCAAAACGAGAGAAGGGCACGTTACTTGACTTGCTAATTGTTTATAAATTATGGATTTTATTGCTAGATGTGCTCTACAGTGCTCTGCGAGTGTAAACTAACACAACAGTGTGCTGTGTTGAGCCTCTTCACAGCTCCTTCTTCGCCTCTATGTTGGAGCCAGTCATTCTTTAAATGAGTTTCATGTACGTCAGGGTTTGTGTAGTGAGGTTTTTGTCACGTATGATGCAACAGACTGTTCTATATTTTACACATCTCTCAACCTCTGGGGAAAGTCTGCCAAGCCAAAATGCCTTGACATAACTGTTAAATTAACAATGAATCCAACAATTTTTATGTGTGAGAATGAACTTTTTGTGACCTGCATTCTAAATGTTTTGATTAGTGAAACTGCCAAGCCCTAAGGGTTTCTCTTCATCCGGGAAAAATATAATAAAAAAACAATATTCTTACTGTTATAATAGCTGAATCATCCCAATCAATAAAGTAACATTTGCTGCTGGTAAATATGAATTAGGGATTTACCCATTTTGGTTTGCCGAGCTGATTATTTGCGAAATTCTCATTAGTCAACATTTCAACTGAGCAGCAATTAGCAGGAACACCACAAGCCCAGGATCGTTTATGAATTTGAAAGAGCGGCATAAGATGGACACGCTGTCGCTAATGATGTAGGGATTTAGTAAATGGTTCCAGGCAAGGACAGAATTTCTTTTCTGGAGCAGAATACTTTCTACCTCCAAACACCTTAGGCTGGATGCAATCTACGAGATATTTTTGAACCAATTAGGCATCAACGCTGCTGCCCGAGACCAATTTTGAAGATCAAGGTACTTTGGGAAAAAAAAGATGCTGAGAAAAATCTTTGATGTGGGATTTAACCCTGATCTTTTAAAAATCATTTCAGGCGATGTAATTGGGGCTAAATTACGCCATCCCAAACAAATTTAGAAAACTAGGGTGAGCCTCTTGTAATAGTTACAGCTCTAACAGACTTCTTTTTTTTTCTCCAACAAGTACAACAATCTGAAAACTTAGTTGTTAATTGGACCGGATGACAGTTTTGCTGCGTATTTACTTTTTCTGTGAAACTTATTACATACAAAATGTGAACAACTTGAGGTGGATTGCCCCATTTTGTGTTTTACTTATGACTGATTTTAACTGATCATAACAATCAAAACGGAAAAAGAAACCCTGACACAAAGAAAATGTCAAAACTTATATTGCAGGGAAAAGTATAAGGAAAAGGAGATTTGAGCAGGTTTTGTTGTTTGGATCACGGACTATCAAGGAGGATCACAAGTTAAATGTGGATGTTTCTCATTTCTCACTGACTATATGTGATTTGAAAGTAGCAGAATTTACAGAGATGATATTCAGGGTAATATGAATCTTTATTGATCGCGCCCGACAAATTAGTTACAGACTTTCAAGAGTTTGAAGGAGAGGGAAATAGTGATTAAGCGGAAGGAAAAATGAAACTAAATAAAACTAAACAATAAAATAAAAATAATGAAATAAATATAAAGGGTATGTAAACCTTTAACATATACAAACATGATGGAAAATTCTACCCCTTATTGTGATGCAATTTTATAACATGACCATTACCAACCTGTTGATAAAGTTGCCCAAGTTGTTAAGTAGCTCAGAGTTGTTCTTGGTAGCCATGTCAGCCCAGGAGAAGGCTGAATCCTGTCCTTCTGGACGCACGTACAGGAGGTAGAACCGCCACACATCAGACGGGATGTTAGTGTCCTTGGCCATGTCTCCGAACACACCCACGCCTCGGCTCTTGGAGAACTTGGTGTCCTCGTAATTCAGATACTCTGTTGGGAAGTTACAGCATAGGTTACCGCCAAAGCCAGACCTTAATTTCCAGTGTGAATGTGCTGGACTGTGATGTTGGTGTTACATAACTGCCAAACAGAGTAAATGTGCCATTAAAACCACTTTAAGATCTGCTGTTAATCCAACTTGGTTTAACAATATAACAGATGAATGACTAATCAAGTAGTGAAATCATCAGTCTTACCAGTGGCAACGAGGTGGCCGACCAGAGTGTAGTTGTCCTGAGCTCCCAGTAGGGAGCAGGGGAACACCACACTGTGAAATGGCACATTGTCTTTGGCCATGAAGTTGTACAGCTCCACCTGATGGCAGAGAACCAACACTGCACTGTTAGGATGACATCATATTAGATCATCATGAGATCATCCAGTTCAAAGAGGACTTATCAGCTCTCCCAACCCCCATCTCTTTCTCTCACTGTGCAAATAGAGGCCATCACACACACATAACAGGAGCTCAATCCTGGGGTTTTAGATGAGGAGGAGATGAGTCAGTGAGTATGAAGACGATAGGTTAGATTTGTTTCCATCTATAGTTTTAGGTCCACATTAGTCCACATGTAGATGATCTAGCTAGCTGACTTGCACTTGTTTTTACCTCGACACTTGTTACCGTATGTGTGGGAAGCTGAGATATAAATAGAATGTATATAAACATAATCTCATATAGGCACTCAAAATGTCAACTTGTTCACCTTTCTGAGAAAAGCTGATGACAGTATCATGGACCAAACCCACCCCCCAAAAAACAACAAAGAAGATTTTTTATGAACCCTCACCTGACAGCCTTAGAGCGTTATATTCTATTTGATTTTGAATTGTCACTTTGTACCTGAATTTTGTGTTTTCCTTTACGTAAATAAAAAATAAACATATTTGCACCATAAATTGCAACAGAAAAGGCACAACTTCAGAGTGCAAGAAATAAAGTGTTTGACGCCGTTGGTGTGTACATTGTAGCAGGGTACAAAACAGAATCATCGAGTTCTCATAATCAAAGAGGTTATGTCTTCATCTGCTTCACATTACTGTTATATGAGGCTAGGAATTACCACTGTGCTTTAATGGTGAGTGCAGAAGACCAGATGGGGCAATGAAAAAAGCAATCAGACTCATTCTGTGTTGTATAGAGGACAAAATCGGTGCCAAGCTCGTGCGTCAGTATTCTGCTCGGCTCATAAATTTTGACAACATGTGCGTTGGAGGTTGGGGTTACCTGATCAGGATTCTTCCACCACTTTTCCCATTTGTCGGTGTAGTTGGCGGTGATGGACAGATAACCGATGGGGGCGTCAAACCACACGTAGAACACCTGCAGAGGCAGAAAGACTTGTGAGTGACAAAGGATGCATTTTTTTTGCAATGCTTTGTATCAAAGCTGCTACAATTAATCGATTAGTTGACAACTACACCAGCCATTACCATTCTGATAATTGATTAATTATTTTCATTTTATTTTTTTCTTTAAAAATTGCAAAAAGAGTCAAAATTCTCAGATTCCAGCTTGTTAAATGTGAGTATTTTCTAGTGTCTTTATCCCTCTATGGACGGTAAGATGAAAATGTTCAGGTTGAGGAAAAAAAACCCAACACATTTTAGAAAGACATCTATGGCTCCAAGAGACACTGATTGACATTTTTCACCATTTTCTGTCAACTACGTTCCAAACAACTAATTGAATTCACTGAAGATAATATGTTTCAGCCTTATTTTGTGTTATAGAAATTTTTGGACCAAATGATTTACTCTAGAAAAGGACACAAAGATAAGGAAAAAAATCAAAAAACTTGAATACAAACATTAATTTCAATTGAGGATGTGACTTTTGTCAGATTTCCTTAAAATATGCACTTTGTAGATACCATATTTAATTCCACTATCATATCTACTGATATACATATTTCTTTGCAATATTCCCCTTAAATGTAGTTATCAAACACATAACAGAGGGAGTATATTTTACAACTTAACTATAAACATCATCTAAAAAAAATCTAAAACTGCACTAAAAAGGCAACTTAACACAGAAAATAAATATAAATTTCCTCCTGGCAATTTTTCTGCCCCCAAAAAATAAGCTTGGTCGATAATATCAGCCAACTGATGCATCAGTGTTATATTTGAAAATGTTCATATATGTTTCCTTGACCGTCCTCACGGGGGAATATGGTCCCCAGAATGCTGTTTATTCAGTTCTGAAAGTCAATTAATGAAGATTTTTCTCTTCTGATTACATTTTCTACTCCAAAATGACATGATGCACTTTTAAATATTAATAGTTGAAGAAAGTTTAGAGATGTGTACATAAAGAAGTGGTCAGCATCCAAACATGTTAACACGTGCCAGATTTAGAGAGTCTCCCAGTGAAACGCAACAGTGCTGTTAGAGAGCACTGCACTATCATCAATCACTGCAGCATCTGTAAACAGATAATGAAGTGCACAGTCATTCTCAATGTTTAATTAGGGATCTGACCTCAGATATTAAGTGTTTGCCTTCATCATTTTCTCAGCAGGGGAATTAGCTCAACAGTAGAGCTTTATTGTGCTTCAATACAAGAGGGGGAAACAAAGAGTGCTGGTGTGTGCATCTTGTGAATTATTTTCACACTCTGGGCAACAAAAGCAGACCTTCTCTTTAAAGTCAGGATGAGGTACTGGTGTTCCCCACTTCAGGTCCCTGGTGATGCAGCGAGGTTTGAGTCCATCTCTCAGCCAGGAGCGAGTGATCTGTTTGGCATTTGCTGTCCAGTCTCCTGTGCTGGTTGACTTGTCCAGCCACTGCTCCAACTGAGTTTCAAGCTGCAGGACAGAAAGAAGTAGAATGAAAATGCTGACGAAAACAACCAAATGTCTTTACTCTAAACCACAGCTCAGAGAGAGTAAAGCTGTTTATGTAATACATTTACCACAGGGATAACTGCCTTCCAAAAGCTCTTAGACGTGGAATTACACTTTATGCTTTTACTTTCTTAACAAGCCAACTCTGTCTCTATCCCTGTGAACAACAATCCCCGTCTAAACTGTAGAATGGACAATGCAGTGTGAATAGCATACCTTTGGCAGGTCCAGGAAAAGATGTTTGGAGGAGCGGATGACTGGAGTCTGCCTGCAGACCTTACACTGGGGTTCCTGGAGAGGACAGCGATGAACAATGATCAAAACCAGTGAGGCTTAATTCTACTTGATTTTTAACTGAAATTGCCAAGTGGAAAGGTTGAATTCAGAGATGGCAATGTAGAGCAAGGTTAAAAAAAACAAAAAACTTCTGTAGTCATCTTCAAAACTCCACCTTGAAAAGTTACTTATTACTTCCTTATACAATTTATGTTGTGAAATGACAATACAATTATTCTTGAATCTTGAAAGCCAGTTAGTATCAGAACTTTGCCTTCAATATACAGTATAATAACAAAGAACAAAAATGGTATGGCATTTACCAACACCAGTATTGTTTTGGCCTTTATATGGCTTTATTGATAGCTCAGCTGAAGATGTGACAGGAAACATGATGAGAGAGAGGGGGGGAGTGACACGCAGCAAAGGGCCCCTGGCCGGGAGTCGAACCCGGGGCCGCTGCAGCGAGTACAAAGCCTCTGTACATGGGACGCCTGCTCTACCAACTGAGCTTAAAAGCACCCCCAACACCATCGTTCTTGTTCTAATAGTCAATTAATAATCACCATAGATTTATCATGATCATCCTCTTCTTGCCTTTTATCATCAATATGCTCCTTCAAACTCACCCTGAGCTCCACAGCATTGATGAGGCGCCCACACTTGTCACACTGGTCGCCACGAGCTTCTGGGTAGGTGCAGTGGGGACAGATGCCTTCTACAAAGCGGTCGGCAAGGAAGCGCTGACAGCTTTCACAACGGAGCTGCTCCACCGTGTCTTCCATGAGAAAGTCACGCTTGTGGAGTCGCCAGAAAATATCCTGGGCTATCCTAAATGGGTAACAAAGGGAGAAGTTGAATGAAAGATATTTTTGGGGCTGTGCCTGGGATGACAAAATGTTTGCCTTATGAGAGTTTAAAAAAAGATGTATGAACTGATCCTGTTTTTCCATTGGCTAGAAAATGATGTAAACTTTAGATATAGAACAATGTACGAGAAGAAGATGCTGAAGGAAAGACAGCTTGTGTTATTGATTTAAGAAAATGTGACATAAAAAAACAAAGCTGCCTATAATCTTTGGTCTGTGATAGTAAATCTAAAATGCAAGACCTAACACCCAAAGCACTTTTCAAAAGTCTTTAATCTGTGGGCTGTTTTCATATTTCAAAGCTGTTCTGCTGCGTGGTGTTCGATGCCTTTTATGTTGTACTCTATCAAAGCAAAGGGCGCCATAAAACAAGAGTTTTTATCTCTGCAATCCCTTTCTGTGTACACATTCAATTCTCTTCTTTAGAGAAAAAAGAGCCTCTCTTTTGTTTCCTATTTTCCCATATAAGTAGGTAAACCCCAACAAAAAAAAGCATCTTTCCAGGTCTTTATTTGAAACCCTATATAAACAAAAATAAGCTGACAACTTATCCTGCTTAAGAAGAAGCCTACTCTTTTGCTTTGATTGTTTCAATAGAAGAAAGAGACTCAATCCATCCAAATTTTAGGGGGAGCATCCAGCAAATTTAAGTGGACTTGCACTGCCTGTAGATGTAACCAGCGATATCCTTGCATCTGTCCATTGAGTTGTTGTTCCTGACGCACAATAGCTTTCCCCTCATCCAAATCACTGTTTTTTTTCAGCTGGGTAAAAGTTCCACAGGTCAAAGCTCAGATGCTTTATAATATTTGATAAAACTTGGCTAACACATAAGTATTTTACTATTGCTGAATCCAATTGCAGAGTAGCCTATAATTTGATAATGTCATCTGCTGCAGGCTTAATACAAGGTAAGCATAACAGTTTGTGACATGACTTGGTTGATCCAACCTTGAAATTTGAGGCAATGCAGATGACAAAATAAACAACCAAAACTTATTTTTTTTCATAAATTTGTTACTTTAATCTCAGAGAATTTCCCTTTCTTTGGTGCACATCTATATATTAATAATCTCAAAGAATATTCTCTCGTTGTGAATTGTAGGTTTTTCTGACCTTTTTCGTATTTTTCTTTTTTCTTTTTAATGTCCCAAATATGCAGTCTAAGGTACCATATCAATATTAATGACTGGATAATTTGACTTAAGAATTAAAACAAAATGTTTTTTAAAAATATTGTTTTCCTTATTTGATAAACCTTGAAATTGTACGCAATAACCTACATTCGTCAATCATGTTCAATAATCTGAGATTAAGTAAAGTAAAGTAGACTTTACGCTTTAGAGGGCTAGACATCCACACTAGTATCTAATGTAAGATTAGAGTAATCCTAAATTACGTAACTGTATAGTAATCGTATGGAAACATGCCCTTTCATAGACCCGACTGTAAAAGAACCACACCCAACCCTTGAGAGGACCAGGGTCAAAAAGCTCACATAACAGCAGATTACTTTTTTAGGAAAAGGCCAACTGCAGCCGCCTCCCTTGCTTCCACTTACTCCGTCTGCTTCTCAGTGGTGGTTCTGCCAAAATAATCGAAGTCAATCTGGAACCACTTGTAGATGTTGGAGTGAATGGCATGATACTTGTCGCAGATCTGCTGCGGCGTCAGACCCTCCTCTCTGGCCTTGTTCTCTGTTGCTGTGCCGTACTCATCTGTGCCACACACAAACAGCATGTTCCAGTCTCGCAGACGGCCGTACCTTCAAGGAGGAGATGCAACGAGTCAAAACATTAAGTCATCATAGACACACGGATGGCAATTGATGAGGACAGATGTAGTAAGAAACAAATGGAGGAAGAAAGGTGATGTTGAGTTTGAGTGAACATTAAATAATTTCCCAGTCTGGAATCAATAAAGTAATTCCATTCTATTCTATATAATATATGAATTATAAATCATACATGCACAATATCATATTTAATCTCATCTAACCCTTTTTTGGTGACAAAGTGTATATCTAATTCATGATCATCAGGAAAAAGGAATTTAAAATCCTACCTGCTGAAGACGTCAGCGCTGAGGACGCAGCCAATGATGTTGCCCAGGTGGGGAACATTGTTGACATAAGGCAGGGCGCTGGTCACAAGCAGGTTTCGCTTGCCCTCTTGTGGTAAACTGGTAGGAAAACAAAACAGATCTAGGCTTTAATCTTCTTATCTCATTACTGAATATGGGTTAGAGTCAATTTTATACAAGTTGCAGCTAAACTCACACTACTCTAATTCTGTTCTATGATCACTTGACAAAATAACTTTTTGAGGAACAGAAACAGCCTGCTCTTCTTTAGACTGCACATGACGGTTGCTGGGTAAAGTTTGTGGGACTGTCCCACAGGAAGAAGATCTTTGGTAATGTGAACCCCAATATCATTATTTAACATCCAAAACTGCAGAATACACACACATCGCAAGTTACTATAAATTATCTGCTTAATGGCTAGAACAGCAAAACAGTACTTTAATTACTTACATAGGGTGCTGTCTGTCTGTATTCGACGGGCAGGCGTTCAAACCTTTACTCCAGGTGAGAGCAGCAGCCTCCATCTCAGCTTCTGAAACCACACGCTCACCTTCATCACCCTAAACAAACATTTATATATAGAGAGAATCAGTGGGTCAGTTAGTAATCTCCATGATCAGATATTTGTACTTTCAATCCTGTTGTTTTATTAACTTGTTAAATTAAATGTTAAATTTCAAAAATATTGTGACTGTGGACATAAAAGTCTGAACTCTGAATTATTAATGAAAACAACTGGCTCCATTTCAACATGAATGTTGAACAAGCAGATGAGACACTGTAGTACAAACACAAAGCTGGTCTTGTTTTCAGCACATTTGAATAAACTCAAAAGAATTTTACGGTATAAAAAGGAGGTGATTTTTTTCCCAAGAACGACCATCTCATTAAACTGCTATATTAAAGACTTTGTTTTGACCTTTAACACCCGACCTTTTCACCTCTAACCCCAAAGGTAACACATTTAGCAATCTGACATACACACACTCTGCATCCTCCTCTGACAGTGAGCCATAACTGCCGCTGCTATATGTGACTGACACCTGTTCAAACCCTTCAATCCAATGCTCACCAAAGAAAGAAATGGAGGATTTTTTTTTAAAAAAAGAAAAAAAAGGTGATGTAAACTCTATATGCTGCATGTTCTAACACGGGTGTCAAATTTAGCATTCAGAGAGCCAGATGAACTCTCACACAGAGACTGCATCTTCTTTACTGCTCAGTTTAAGTGAGGTGAATTTGAGCCTTGCAAACCTTTGAATGCTTTAACTTCCTTCTCCAAAAGAAGTACAAACGCAACAGTGAATTAAAGAAAGAAAATGTGGGAGAGAAAATGTGTGACATTGTCTCACAAGGTGTTGTTTGTGTATCTTTAGATCACACAAAAAAAGCCAATAAATATTCTTAGAAACCTCACAGGGTGTACATGTTTCCTCAGGCATAAGCACAAGTAGTTAGGCACTGAAGCACCTCTGAATGCTTTTTGTTCAGCAAGAGGGCTTTAAGTTTAATAGTTATCCTGATGATCCGGCTGATACCTCAGCAGGGCTGCTGTTGCATTGCTGAGTGTCTCTGCACTGGCTGCTCCGAGGGGCAGGCTGCCTCTGCATGAAGCTCTTCATGCCCTGCAGGCCTTTTCCCTGCAGCACTTTCTGAGCAGCAGACTGGAAACTGTGCATAACAGCCCCACGGTCAAACCAAGTCTTCACACACTTACATTCACCTGAAAAGGAGAGCAAAGGGGTTGCAAAGGGGTAAGGACCGTTTGAACATGGAGAACAGAAAAAAAACGGGGAAATAAAACAACTTAAAATAAAGAGAAACTTTAGATGAAGAAAGAAGGACTCTCTGAATGAAATAGGGAAGAGGAATTAGTTAATTGATGCACAATTTATGCATGGACAATAACAGGTTTATTATTACTTACCCAATGCTAGTGAAGAGTCAGATAAAATAGGGTACAGCGCAGCCCACAAAACAACATCAGCAACTGAAACAGCTTTCTGAAACACAGAAAAGTTTAATGAACATTCATTTTTGAAGCAATTAAGATGCACTATTGCACGATTATTTTTGTCAAAGTTGAGATCACCATAGTTAAAATATTTTAAATATTTTATATATAAAATATTATTGACTTTGAAACATCAAAGTCAATAATCATAATGTTGTTATCTTGTATGTGAGAAAGAGCTGCTAAAATGGGACTCTTGTCCTTATTTTTAGCACTAACAGATTACTAATTTTCATAACTGTAAGAAGCTAAAATATTAGTTGAAAATAATTTTTTATTAATCACCACCGCTTTTCCTGAACTTGTCTTGTTTTGCTTTGTCACCCCATCAAAAACCTAAATGCTTGCTGTTTTGAAAGCCGTAAAAAAAAAAAGAGAGAAGAATGTGCACGACCCCCTGTCACTTCATACATAAAGAAAGACCATGAGGGAGACTATTTTCAGCATTGTTTTTTGTGTGTTTACATACACTCATCAAATATGGACTGTGTGTTCACTTCCTCACTGCGTGTGAGAAGCACATTTTTTCTTGAGCTTCATGCAGTTCCCTCCAAGCCATGCCAATCACCAAGAGACTTAACAAAACATATTTCTGTACACATGAAATATATGATGGACACGGATGACTCGTTGCCACAGGGGCTGCAAATCGCATAGAGAACCAACCACCCACCCACCCACACTCTGGCACATCTGTAACATAAGGGACCTCCTCCCCAGATAATTTGTTCTAACTTGAAAATGCATCACTAGCTCAACATGAGCAGCTGAAAAAAGATAAATAAAAAAGGAAATGTTGCCGGAGGAGCCTGATGTAGCACAGTGGAGACACTCAGTTAAGTGCAGCTGAGCTCCCAAAAAGCTGTCATGAACTTTTGACTTGATCATACACTGTAAAGACTGAAAAGGCTTTGTTTGAGTAAGTATGTTTGTCGTTATCTTCGAAATACAACTGAACAGGCACTGGAAAACAGGAAGTGTTGTAGCTGAACAAGAGAGGCTAATGCTTTACCCCGGTTAAATATGGCGTGTTCCCCTTGCTCAAGCTTTGGTCCAAGTAGTTTAGGGGCCCCTGGAGGACTTTGGACACCTCTGATCCTTTTCCTTGCACCACTGCTATGTGGAGAGCCTCTAGCAGCGCAGGCTGCACAAAAAAGACAAACAGAGGTTAATTAGAATTGATTGAATGACATTAGAGTAAGCAGTAAACCAAAGAAACATGGCTGAGGTTAAACAGTTAATTTCCTTAAACCCTACAGATCTCTTTTATACATTGCTCTTTTAAGAGCATTAATCTAAATCATTTGGCTGCATGGATTTGTGCTGGCTTGAGTTTACACAGAGGTTGAGTGTTTTGTATACCAGATTACCAAATAACTGAAAGGTACTTTTTTCATGTCAAGCTTACCTGAAGTTCTGTGGCCTCCCATTCAAGCCACTGATTGCAAAGTTCACTGGAGTCTTGTCCATTAACCTCAAACAGGTATCTAAGGTGTTGAAAGTGGAAACAGAAGGAAGTCAGAAAAAAATCTGATCTTTTTTTTTCAAACATGCACATATTTAAAATCTAGACAGGTGACTATAGGTAAAATTGATAAATTGATAAATTAAATTAGATTAAATATTTGTGGCAAATAAGACCTTGTGTATTCAAGGTTAAGACTACGGAATAAAAAACAGTCCTAATATTTATAAAATTGCATTTAAGATATGTGAAGACACATCTTGGAAATGTTGACACAAAAACTACAAAAACATATTTCCAAATTTACCTCTAGAGGTATATACTCATGCAAATAAGACAGATTTTTGAGATATCTACGTTTAAGATTTTTGCTGCCTTCCGAATATAATGGATGTAAAAGAAATGTTCATTTGTGGGGCTCACAGCATTAACAGCTGAGGAGCTGGCTGCATGATTAGATACTGAAATACCTGAGATAAGTGAAAAAACGTAATTTCTGTTGAATTTGCCCATTTGGATATGTGATGAGCTACAGTATAGAGACAGTGAGTAATAGCCCCTAGGTTCAAGGACATTATTAAATCTACTGACCGGCAGATGGCATTGGAGCTAAAAAGGTGCTGCCCACTAGGCAGGAGCAGGGCTGGCAAAGCTGGACGGCTAAGGAAGGGCACCACTTTTTCTGAAAGAAAAAGGAAAAAAATGAAAAGAAAAATCACAGTGTTTCTTCAGAATAAAAACTAAACATATAAAATGGTAGACAACAACAACAACAACAACAGTAGATAAGATTGTTATAAAGATGAGGTTGTTTCTGGTTAGACTTGATTCTTCATCTGAGTGAATCATGTTATTCAAACTGTAAATCTTTTTTTAAATGGCTGTTTTAAGAGAGAGAGAGAGTAGAACATTTTAGATCCAGTAGATCTAATTAATTTCTACTCTTCCCGGGCAGAGATTACATTAGAATTCAAAGCTGCATCTTGAAGGAGAACTAATAGCACAAGGCTCTTTAAATGCTTCAAGGATAATCTTGTGATCAAATTCTTAGCCTCAATACTTATCAGCGAGTTTACTAGAATGATCTATGAAGAACACAAAGGTCAATTGGAAAGTCAAGGATATTTTTTAAAATCTGGAATATATCAGAACTCAGGAGGACGAATCACCACATGGGGGGATTCTGATAATACATGATTACTCATGTCTTCATTTCAGCAACATAATGTGATATGTTATGGTGGCTCTAGGATTTCATTCAGCAAAAATACAGCAGGAGTAAGACTAACATGTATTATTATATTAATCTATTAATGTGCAATATTTCAGACTTTGCATTGAATTAAATTGGTTGGTTAATTACTGTTCCATAACAGTAAACTAAATATATTTTGATTGTGGATAGGGATACATTTAACTTTTATTTTCAAGATTGATTATTAATGCATTGATTATAACACTTTAACATGTCAGAACATAGTGAAAAAAATGAATGTGCACAAAAATATTCAGTTTGCCATCATAAAGGAGTATAGAAAACAGAAAATATTAACGTTGAAAAAGCTGGATTCAGATTATTTTGGAAATTGTGAAGAATCGATCCTCAAAATGAGGGATGTCTTGAGTACCAATGTAGGGGCTTCAAAAGTTTTGTGAGAACAACTAATTGTTTGATCATTGCAGCTCTATTTGAGGACAAAATTTGGAGACGTCATCTTGGGCTCTGGGGAACACTGATTGACATATATTTTTTATTTTTTTATACCATTTTATGTAGCTGCAGCCCTATGAATCAGTTGATAAATAAAAACAAACACACACCACTAATTCTGTTTATATACATAATGTATTTCCGGGTTCAGTCCACTTCATTCATACACTGTGGCGTCATGCCAGATGGCCCTGACTATTCATCTCTGTGATCCAGCTGCCAAGGAGGACTAGCACACATCTGGGACTTGGAGTGGAACCACTCTCACATGTCAGACACAATCAGACCATAAGCCTGAAGCTCCCCGGGATGTTTACCATTTAATTCGAATCTAATTCCCCATGCACAGCAGCTTCTAGATGATGCTCCACCGTGCAATGCATCAAGTAAGAAAAACCCCAAGTCGCAGCAGCATGACCAACTCATATGTTGTAGCCCTATTCTCTTTTCAAAGAGACTTGATGCAAAACAATATACAATGTTAAACTCAGTGTTGAACTATGCCTGGAGAAGACTACCTATAATAAAACAGCCTCTCTTGAGGCCGTTTTAAAAACTTGGGTCAAAGATGAACATTAATTGTGCCACCCCATCCCGAAGAGGGATAAGTGATCTGGTTAAAATAAAGTTCATCATACAGGCTTGTGTCACTATCAGTAATTCACATTATGACGCAGATGTACAGTTTAGATTACAGTCACAAGTTAAACCTGAATTTCAACATGTTGGACTTCATGTTGGACTCTAAATGACTCAGCTTCTTCTACATATTTTGGTAATTGGTCATCTAATCAAGTTTTTTGGGTGCAGCCTGATCAAACAGGCGGGGAATAAAAGCCTCACACTGTAAACAAACTTAGTTTTTGTTCTTTGTCCATAAAATAACTGACATTTTTGAAAATAAAAAAAGGTACAACAAGATATAGTGTTACTGTCTCCGTATAATTAAGCCCTGCAACTAGAAAGTGCAAACCAAATCATAATTTTTGTTCAGATAAACCCCAATTTAAAAGGCACACAACAACAGAGCAGGCTGTTAAGCAGAGGAGCATGTTTATAGAGTGGTAAGATCAGTTTATTCGACTGGCTGAAACCTGTTAATTCACACCACAAATATGTATTTGATGGGTGTGTTTAAGAGAAGAATACATAACATCTGATACACCTGATTCAGTTCTACACTTCCTGGGCACATTTTAATCTAAAGACATGACAAGTGTAGTTAGAGGTTGGAGAATTATACACTACAGGTAGAAGCCACCTACACAAAGGCTGCATTAAGCGACACGAACAAACAGCACAACAACAAGGCGAACAAAGCAGTGATGTACAGTAAGAGAGTTTTCTAGCTGCTTCAGATGCAGACACAGGTGGACTGTCCACTCCATTCATCAGTGACTGACTGACAGACAGGATGACAGCTAGCTAGCTAGCTTGCTATTCCAACCGTCAGTTACAGCACAAACTCAGCTCAAACCCGACGAAAAACACATATTAACATTACCCGCTGCTAACTTTTAGCAAAGTGCAACTGTTATAAATCTCTTTTACATGTAGACTCTCATACTAATATAAGCTAACCATGCTTTCTTACCTTCGTGGTTGACATACTGAACGTCACACTGAACTCCGCACACTTCTAAAGCTGCTAACACCTTCAGGCAATGCGGGTTGCCTTCACTTACGAAGAGCTTCATCTGGCCGTTGGCAGCGACTCCGCTATGTTTCAGCTGGCTTTGATAATGGCAGTATTTGTACTTTAAAACAACACAAGCAGCTGCTGTAAGAAAGTTTGCCAGCTAGTGCCGTCCCCACGCTGATGCAAGCGGTGCTCGACCTTTTACACATGGCGGCGATGTAGTTTTGGAGCGGCGCCTGCGTCGTTAACAGACACGGTAGCTGTCCATCAAATAGACTACAACTCCCATGAACTGTCGCGGGAGCGTAACATTGACCACACATTAGGTCTGCTTGTTTCTATGCCACTGTAGCACCGCCGGGCGGGACGTCTTTCTGGTGGCGTAAATTACAAACCGGGCGACGTCCTGTGCCTAAACGCGCGCACCCCAGCGCCGCCTGTTCAGTTACATGATTGGTTCCGTGTAAAATCATATTGGGCGATTGTAGCCAATCATAAACCATCAAACCTGCACAGCAGAAGCTATTTTTTTTCATCCACTTAAAGCGCCAGGAGGATGTATGATCATGGGCTGCACCGGGCAACTTAGTGCACACGTATGACTGTTAATTTGCAAAAGTGCACGGCGGAGTTCTTCTCTGTGCTTCCGTTACCTGAATTATGTGAAGTCATCAAGCTTTATTATTCACGCCGCGAGAAAAGACGCAACTCCCGCTCGCTCCGCAGCTCACTCCAAAAACACAACAGAGCTGTCATCATCACATCGCTGCAAGGTGAGTGAGTGATGTTGAGTCCCTCGAATGCAAAGATGAGATTTCTCTTAAACTGTTTGGTCAGAAACTGTATATATGTTGTTGTTTTTTTCCTTTTGGAATTCGCTATTATTGCAGGAGTAAATATTTCATGCAAGATTAAGAGTTTCTGTTGTTCACTCGCCATCGGTATTATAATCTTCTGTGGCATTAGTGCAACTGTAATATAAGCCAAACGCAGTTATGCACGAAAATAACATGTATATTATATTTTACAAGTTGTTAGATTATATTATTTTGTCACCAGTCACATCTGAGTGCAGGTTTTAAAGAGTATGCATAACATTGTCATAAATATCTCTTTTTTTTTCATTTAATTATCATAATTTTGAACATTTACAGTTGCTTTGTGTTTTATTTTGAAATATACATTTTGAACTGATTCCATTTAAAGCTGATTTCAGTTTTTATCTCGTGGATACATTACAATGCATGTCATAGTGCTCCCATCTTCTGCCAAGTTTGTGCAAAGCAAAGAAAAGTTGTCATCCGATGGTGCACATCTAATGTTTGGCAACATACAGTAAGTCTCACCTCCACAAAAAGCTCATACATGCATTTTGCTGTTACTAAAATTACTTTCTACTTTTTCCAAAACACCTTATTTTTCCACACTGTAGTGTCAAAAGCACATGTAGCTTGTCAATGTATTGTCACAACCGCGGCAAGAGAACCACAAGTTGCCAACTCTGTAAAACCACGTTTTAAAGTTTCCTGTACAGCCCCTCCCTCACGTTTTGACACCTAATGCACTTTTTATATTGCCAGTCTTTCGGGCGACGATGCATTCTCACTTATGTCATCAGTTCAATGTGGCTGGCTCCATGGCCCCATTTTTGGTCATTTCCATTTCCCAGCCATCATCAGATGTCACACTGATAAGAATTGCTATCTCAACACTTTACATATGACAGACCTTGTTTCATGCGGAAATATATTTGCATGCTACTGCAAGTTGTAGCCGTGTGTTTGCTTCTCAGTGAGTACATGGACCGGTTAACCACATGGTGTGATGGAAACGGTTTGACTGACGCATTGCATTTTTGTTGTTTCATAATCTTTCTTAAGTCCATGCAAAGCAGGAGATTTGCTCCCCTTTTCGCCAGCCTGTGACGACACAGGCTTGAGAGATTATTCCCCAGTTGCAACACGGACTGATTAAAAGTGCCCAGTACCATGTGCAGTATTAGCAGAGGGGTTACAAGTTCCCTCTAATTGCTTGTGTGCTTCACTGTCGTGGATGAAGTGTCAAAGGCAGATTGAGTGACTGAAGTGTTTCACATCGTGGTGTGTTCCCAGTCAGATTATTCTGCTGCTTTGGGATATCTGAGCAAATCATATATCTCCTTTTTTTTCTTCTTCTCTCAAGAGTATAAGAGACAGAATGTGTCTGCTCGCATGCATCAGCTGTGGAGCAAATTAATACAGTAGCAGACCACGAAGTGAAGCAAAACCTCATCTGGTTTGTGTCAGGTGACAGTAGGACTGCAACTAACAATTCTATTCAGTCATTTAGTGTGTTAAATGTCAGAAATGTGCAAAATGCTGATCAAAAAGGCCCAAAGTGACGTCTTCAGATTGCTTCTTTTGTCAAACCAACACTCCAAAATCCAAAGATACTTATTTTACTGTCAGAAATGACAAAGAAAAGCAGCAAATCCTAACATCTAAGAAGCTGGAACCAGCCAATGTTTGACATTTTTTGCTTGAAGAATGACTGAAACGATTCTGTAAAAAAAATAGTTGGCAAGTGGTTGTCTTTGGACCAACAGCTCATCGTTGTAACTTCATTTGACAGCCATAACACAACAGTTTCTCTGCATGCAGTTTTATAGACATTTGTTTTCTTGGAGTAAAATTCTTTTTACTGGTGTGTCTTTCTAGATTACACTGGTCTGTTGAGACGTTCTGTGGTTGATTACCTTGTCAATGGAATCAGCTCTAACTCGAGTTTGTCAACCTTTTCAACCCTGTGGCCCCATTTTCTGTGTCACAAAAAACCCCACACGACCCAAAAAGGTCAGGTGGCTTACTTTCGAGAGCAAGTGGAAGGCTGAACAGATTACATAAACATGAGAGTACATTGAAAACGCTTTCATTCTTATTGATAATGTACCAAGAATATCAGTATGTACACATAGTTTCCAGGCTAATTCTTACAACTCTCTGAGTTCATACTATTCAGTGTATGTTAAAACAGCTTTAGGGTGGTGATTCAACAGTGTTGTCACTTTAGCGGCTGTAGTTTTTCTTGTCGTGTTGTTCTTGGTTACACTGAGATTTCTCTGGTAATATTACAACACTGTGCAGGTGTGATAAAAGTTATCACAGCAAA
The DNA here is from genome assembly GCA_903131615.1 of Diplodus sargus. Taxonomy (NCBI): domain Eukaryota; kingdom Metazoa; phylum Chordata; class Actinopteri; order Spariformes; family Sparidae; genus Diplodus; species Diplodus sargus. The sequence continues at coordinate 559,875 of CAEMYA010000009.1, forward strand.
TGCATATTTCATAACATTCATATGTTGTACACATAAACACATCCATACATCTATGAAAACACCTCTCGAATCATGTGATACTTCATGATAATGTTGTTTTGTCACACATTTATCCTTTATCAAAGAAGTACACCTTTTTGCAGTTTGGATGTCGTGCTGGTCTGTGTTTGATTAATTGTGCCGCCCTAATCAGACTGAACAGGGTCTCTTTACTCACTATATTGTCTATATGTAAACAGTACAATAGCTCCAACAACGTTCACATCTGTGCTCTGTTTTAATCCACATTAATACTTCGTGCTATTATTATCTGTGAAATGATTAATAGCTTCACTGTATTGTATAATGCATCTGTTCGGCACTTCAGACAACAGAAATTGAGAAGACGGTGTATGTCATCGTCAGAAAGGGCTGAAACACCACTTACATTTGATACCTGGCTACTAGAGTATCAACAATGAATTGATCATTGTTGATCAAATGTAAATTGTTTGGCAAAAGATTTTAAAATCAGTTTGAGTTCATTTATTTTGAAGGTTGAAAATCTTTGATTCCAACTTCCTAAATGAGAATTTATTCTGCTTTCATTACTCCTCTACGACGGTTAACTGAATATCTCTGTGTCGTGGACAAAACAAGGCATTCGAAGAGTTTAAGCCAAGTTTGTATTAGAGCTGAAACTATTAATCAACAGAAATATCAGCAACTATTATCATCTTTCAAGCAGACGTACTGAAAAAATGTTGCACGTGCGAAGATTTTGACCCTGGTTTCTTTATCATATAATGTAAACTGGGCATCATTGGTTCTTGGACACTCTTTCACTGTCTTTGACATTTTGTAGATTCATAGATTTGTCCGATAGTTATTGTGAAATTAATCATTGCAGCTCATTGCATAAACATATCTGGTAACTTCAGGAATAAATTGAAAGAAAGTTATTCTTGGAAAACCACATGCACCAAATAGACCTGAAGGCATCGTGGGTAAACACTTCTCTGAAGTCTGACACATCCTAACCCATTATTGTTTTTAGTGTAATGTTACTTTATTGAACAAATAACCCCACTTGTGTCTGTCTGTGTGTCTCTTCTCCACAGCGTTTGCCTTGGGAGGTTTCACTTCTCTTCCTTGTGCCCCAACAGTATCGTGCTCACTTCAGCTGCACAGGGCTGAAAGTGGGTCTTTGACTTGCCTGATAGCTTTTGACAGCTCACTCTCATCCCTGGTGGATCAATGGAGCTCAGCGCTCTTCATTAGAAACATCAATGTACCGCACATTCCCACAGGCTCAGCAACAAACCCATGAGCCCAGGCAGAGAGTGAAGGTTTATTTTGTTATTCACCAGAGATTATTCCTGACTTTTTATTTTCTTCAGTTGAAATATTATGTGAGTGTGGTGGGAGAGGAATACCTTGTTTGTTTGCCAAAGACTGATACTTAACCTGTGGATATCAGCAAAAACATCATCACCTTCTACGTGAGTAAAGCGTGATTATTGTTTATTTACGTTGGCATCACAAATGCATTACACTTCTTATTCTGTTTGACTGCTGCTGACAAAAATCAATGCACTGCAAAATCCATATCCAGGCAACTTCATATTCTTATAGTATCTTACAGTCTTGGAAGAAGCTAAATAAATCGATGTGGCTGGGCATCTCTGTAGTGCTCCGGGGCAATTTTACCTCTTTTAAGTGCAGCAAGAAGGACAAAAATCTAATCTTTCCTATTAGATGGGCTGGGTAATATATTACTATGATACCGCTATTGTGATTTGAGACTACATATCTTCTTAGATTTCAGATATTATGGTATCATGATATGGCATAAGTTTTTGTAAAGGCTGCATTACATTAAAGTTATAAGAGTTTTCAACTTACCAGACCTACTTTTTCCATCACCTGCCTTTAAACACTTAGCCATTATATCGACAATACTGGTGATTATTTCTGAAAAATGTCACTGAGTATATATTTTGTGAAAGTACCAGTGCTCATTCCTACATATCCATGTTTGCATAGATGATTTTGTCTACCAGTTCTATCATTAATGACGTGCTTTTGAGGAGATATCATGATATCGAGAGATGTGTTGTGTAGCGCGGAAAGCCTAAAAATATAGCAGTTCTATTTTAAGCCATACCTGTGTGGAAATGTAATATATGACATTTATGCCCCTATATGAAAAGTGATGCAGCCATATATGTTACCTATAATGCAGCACATGGTTGTGTGTAATAGTACACCCTCTGGATATATGAGGATATATGTTTATAACATATTTGAAATACCCATAGTAACAGTTGTGCGTGTAGATATAAGAAAAATAGCCATACATGTCGATATAATACATTACAGTACGTCAATATGTATGTAATTAAAATATGAATTTTATAACAAAGTATATGAAAAAAGCACTGTCAAACTTGTATGTACATATCTTATATCATTGTAAGTAACATATGGACATCAGGCAATTCTGGAAGGAAGGCAGTTGATTGTGGAGTCGTATTCCCAGGTCGTTACCTACTAACATTCAACTGTCTTTCTCCAGAATTGCCTTCTATTCCTTTAAGACCATTTATCAGATAAATCTGGACTCTGGGAAATCACTGCGATAAATTTCACCTTTCTCTGACACTGTTTAGTGAACAATTAATCAATTATTTGGAAATGTAATTGACAAATGAATCAATAACAGAAATAATTCTTGATTGCAGCCCTATTTCTTTTGTTGTAATATTAATACAAACAATGAGGTGCACCAACATTTGATTTAACTACCTGAAGTGTATGTTTTATACCTCAGTAGTATTTCAAAAGTGATATCGTAAGTTGACACGGATATTTTATGCTGTTTTTGTCACATATAACAAAAGCTGCTTTTTGCGGAGGCATTTTCCTTAAGCTGATTCCTCTTGCTAAATTAAGCTTATTATGATTTAACTACATGTATACCAGCAGTGTGTTTTTCGCCATCCATTTCTTTTTTCCACATGAAATGCACCAGCTAATTAAAAATGTGATGCTTGAATTAATTCCTTTCAAGTGTTTAAAACGGCCCCTGAGGAATACTGCACCCGTTTGCCTAACTGGTCCGTCTGGTTGTTGTTTGTATTATAACTGGGGGGAAATGCGAAGTTGAATGTTATAGAAGTGAACTCCGAGAAGAAGTTCTGCTATGTGTCGATGCAGGCTGCGGGGTTCATTGTAAACACGAGCGTTGCGTCAGCGCGCGCTTGAAATGATGGCATCACACATATGAGACGCTGTTATGTGCAACAAGAAACAAATAGCACGCATGCCGGAGACACTGGAGATGGTAGTTGGTCACTGAGGTTTGTTGTCATGATGATAGTAGAGCGCATGAGCCAATGGCTGCTTCACTGTCATCATCTTCTTTTTGATTGGTTCTCTCTGACAATTTACACGGCTAATCACTGACGGAATCCAGCCCACCTGTTTAGTCATACACACACACGCACACACACACACACACACACACACACACACACACACACACACACACACACACACACACACACACACACACACACGGACAGAGGCGTGCATTCATACACACGTCCGTGCAGTCAGCCAGCCGCCACAGTGGGAAACATAGTGTGTGTTTCAGTGTCTCTCTCTGGTCTGATCATCAATAATTCATGGCTATGGGAGGATGAAAGGCAGTTTTGGCTTGAGGCATGTGTCTCATATGGAGAGAGAGACATCAGCACTAGTAGTTTTCACTGTTCACCAGTGAACGCTCCTTCACATGGCTGTCCTCAGTAGGACGGCAAGTTGAGAGTGGACTGATTTTCAGGCTAATTGTTTATCAGCCGATATCAGGAGAGTGATTTATATTTCTTTGTTTAGGTTTTGTGGAGTTTTTTTGTTGTCTGACTTAGAGCCTGACCGATGTTTGATTTTTGTGGTTGATACCGACACAGATATTGGGGAGTAAACAAGTCTGGTGTCGATATATCGACCGATCTACACACACATTTGTTTTTAATCAGATACTTGTGACAAAGTTATGTAACAGAGTCCGGATAACAGTGAACTTCAACAGGAAGTTGATAATTATGAAATACCCCAAAACACCTTTTCTGCATTGAAATCTCTAACTCTCGCGTCAGCGCTTATCAAACAGCATATACAGCTCACCAATGTGTGTTGGGCTCCAGTCTGACATGACCATCTAAGGATGGAATATGTATTGTAACAATGTCATTTTGAAGTACATAAAACTTTGGGGCTGTTAAAACATAAGTAAAAACAGAATGTAATCGTCCGCAGACAAATTGTGTTCACCAACAATGGTTTCACAGTGTTCCTGAGCCCATGTAGTAAAATCTTAATAAACTTGAAATAAACTGAGGGAGGCGCTCACCTTCAGTGATGAGCATGAAGAGAGACATCGAGCAGACAAACAAAATGAATCTCGGCTGAAGAAAATGTTTAAGTTCGAGCTGCCACATTCAAACTAACGTTGTTGATTTCGAAGAGTAAGTATTAAATGTTAAAGGTCTTGAGTCGTCAGAGTTTAAACTCACACCTTGTGATCATTTAATCTGTTTCAGGTGTAGTTTAGATAAAGTCTTGTAAGTCCTGGTTTGGTTTAGCATTGATTTTTAGGAGAATTTCAAAGCGCTCCTGCACTTATTCTAAGATGAATTGCCCTGTTACAACTCCTTTTACCCATAATGTATGATGCATGATGCAACGTCTCACCTCACGCAGCCTGGCTTCAAGCTCGGACTCAAAACAGTTGAGCAGACGAACTGCTGAATGGCACAACAGAGACCGTGCGCGCAGGCAGCATGGCTCGTGTCACGTAGCAGCTGTTTGGCTGACACAGATATTAAATCAGCAGGCCTGTATAAACTTTAAGTGTCACACTTTTAACTTGTTTTCGTGTTGGGCAAAGTCACTGAGCAAGGCGCATCCTGTGGAGCAACTTGTTCTTCTTTCTCTTTTTCCTGCGAAGCCCTTGGTTATAGACATTCATATGTAAATACAGTACAGTCTGCGTTTCGAACGAGCGTGTGTGTGTGTGTGTGTGTGTGTGTGTGTGTGTGTGTGTGTGTGTGTGTGTGTGTGTGTGTGCTGTGTGTATACGGATGTGGGAGTGCACGCAAAAACCCTTTGAAGTTCCTCATTCACTCTATACTCCTCTTCCCCATGTCTCATCTCTCTTTGAAGACCATGTAGCCATGATTATTAAAGCCGCCCTCTTTCAACTTCAAACGTATGGAATGAATATGGATATGATATGACACCAAACTTTCTCCCAACAACCCCTCACTCCTTCTCCTGTCCTGCCGTGTGATGAAGTTTGATGGACTCTGGCGATCTTCAACCATCTCTGTTGGAGATGAGCTCGCCACTTAGCGGCTCGTCTTGCAACATCGCAGCATCTCGCTCGTTCTTCTCTGGCGTCAGCTGAGGTGCTCGCGGTCCCGAAGCAGCTCTGGAATTGCTCTCAAACATTCTCTCCACCATATGAATTATTAGACAAGTGATTTGCATTTATTGTCTCTCTCTGCCCTCCAGCTTCAGGGTGTTTCCGACGGTGCCGTGGTAACATATCCTCAGGTGGTTCTGCACGCATGACATAGCCAATTAACTGCATATTGTTTGTACCACTTTTTCCAGTGTGCACCATATGTTTTTATGCCTCCCGCAGATCTCAGTGTGCCCTTGAATAACACAAACAAAGGCAGTTGCTTGCGACCGTGCTGCCGTGTCACTATAATGGTCCTTTGGACAAAAAGAAAAAGAAGTCTCCCTGCCCTTAAAAACAAAAAACAAACAAACTGATGGGTGTTTAGACTTCACTGTGCAGAGTTGAAGCTGTCAGACAGACTGAAGGATGAGTTTCCCTGTTCTTATTTAAAATCTAAATATTTGAAAGTGTGCACGTAGACAGGCGCAACTCTGTGTGTGATGAGAAAACCTGAAACCTCCAGCACACAAACAAATGATTATTAACTTTTAAGTAAAGTAGGAGACACCGTGTGTACAGTGATTAAACATCATTATTCATAAGCAGAGTATTTAAACATGTCGGAAGAGGTTCTCTAAGCTTTTAAGCCGCTGAATGTTCACTGTGATGGATTATCGATCTCAAGCAAGCATCAGCTTGATTTTCTGTACCACTGTGGCTCAACCCCATCACCAGAATAAGCGTTGACAAAGTACGTTTCTACAAACAAAAGATATGTTGACACTTAACTTCTCCTTATGTTGTGACTTTATGTTTCTTTGAATGAAATTTTCAATTTTATCTTGTGACAATGTTGCGATTATGCCCTTGGTTAGGGTTAGGAAAAGATTGTGTGTTGGCATAAAGTACCTGCTTTGGTCACCACAAACACGGCACAAGATTTCTGCGGTCTTCTACGAAGCACGCAAAGGATTTCATCGCCACAAACACAGATGGACATTGTTTCAATGTCTTCTTTAAAAAAGTCTCCAGTGGTTTCACACTTCTCGTCCTGCAGAGAGTGACCTGCCAGCCTTGTAGCCTGTAACTCCGCCACCATCCCTTCCATCTGCTGATATGAATGTCAGGTCATATACGTGTACAATAATGTCGATATGATATGACAGCTGTCATAGAAATGGCACGTATGAGACTTACAAACGTGAACGTATTAGTAGTTTGCAGGAACATAAACTGTCAACTAGGCTACGTGGCAAGAGGTGAACTGCATGTAACTGGGAAGTGAATCTAAAAAATTGATGTATGCTTTGGAAAATGGTGAGTAAAACATTCTAACCCACCAGGAGGGCCTATAATCCCTGAGGCGTTTAATCCAACGGCCTGTCAGGATTGTTGATTCGACTAAAAACGTTGACTACGTTTGCTTTTACAACTCACCCTTGAAACTGATAAGTCTGTCTGGTTTGTTAAACATTGGATTTAAACTTCGCCAGCAAGGATGTAGGACTGTTGTAAATACTGGAGCGCACCTGAGACTGATGTGCACGTACACGGTTGATATTAACTTGCACTCATGACTTATTTATGCCCTGATATGATCCTGACTACGAAAGCCCATTTCCACCAGTTGAAAACAAAAACTTTATGAAAACTTAGCCTTGATGAAAAATAGAATGTACAGGCTATGTATTCCCATGCTAATGATGAGTTTAATTGAGATAAAAGGAAGAAATTATGAGATAAAGAATCTAAATTATGAGACAGAATCTCATAATTATGAGTAAAAAAGTCAAAGTTATGAGTTTAATTTATCTCATCATTTCTACAGTTTTTATCTCACAAGTTTTTATCCCGTGATTTTCCATTTTTATTTTATCATTTTGACTTCCCATCTCATAATAATTAATTTCAACGCAAAATCTTGAGTTTTTAATCTCACAATTTCTACCTTGTATCCCATGATTGTTAAATATTCTCTCATAATAATGACTTGACGTGATAATAGTTTTCATCAGGCTTAGTTTTCATCGTATCCTTTTCCTTAACTGGCGGAAATGGATTTCCATATTTATCACTGTGAACCTTGTGCAAAGCCTGGCAGGGGACACGATTGGAGTGGGTGACACCAGACAGCCTGGCTGCAGCAGGTAGGCTGATTGTTTATTCAGAGCCGCTGCTGCGCACTGTAACGTTAGTCATAATGTTTGTCCCAGCTTGAATATTTTTGCCACTGAAAATGTCAGAACAGAAACCCTTAATTAAATATGTGCAAAGCCTTGACATGTCGCATTTTAAATGAACACGGGTTAATAGTTTGTTGCCTCAGGTCCTCATCACGGTTGCTGCTTCTGTCCCTGTGCTGTGACTCCTAGTTAGTCCTCCTAGTTACTTGTTTTGAGTGTGTAGATCGGTGAAATGCAGTCCCTCACCCCTCGCACACAGAGTTAATGACAGGATGTCACTGTACGTGCCCGGCTCGTTACATATACGTCACATAATGTAACGAGTGGTGCGTGCAGAGCTCTTCAGCTTTCCTAAAGAGAAGATGCCAACCTCTGTTCAAAACAAACAGACAAACAGTAGTTACAGGATTATACAAACCGTAAACATTTTTATTTCCTCTTTTGGATGAAAATAAATGGCCGGGCAAATCCTGAGATGATCTGGATGAACATAATGTCCCCTGCTTGGTGGACGTGCCCAACTGTGTGGTTGATCTCTGACATCCAGTGACACTGTTGACCAGTCTGCTCTGTGCATGGATCAATAACTCGATCAATCAACTGGGCTGCTGGTTGCTTTTGTTTGGTTCTCTCTCCGTCTGTTTCTCCCATGATCCTCTCTCAAGTTCAAACATGGTTTATTTGCATGAATGGTTAACGGCCAGCTGACGCTCTCTCTCTCTGTCACTTCCCCCTGTTTTTATCTCTCAGGCAAAACGCTGGCTAAATCGGGGAAGGAAGGGTCAGCAGGGGTTCAATGAGTGGAGGCAGGACCACTTTGGTGCATTGGATTAACCGTGTGTGCATGAGAGGGTTTGTTTGTGATTTTTCTGCAGGAGGGAGCTTCTGGCTTTTGTCAGTTTCAGCGGTTTTCTGCCTCACCTTTGTGTTTGCTCCCTAAATCTTTGCCAGGACAGAAGCCTCGACTCTTCTGGTTTTAAAACACATTTTCTCATGTAAATATTTTTTTGGCTTTTAAGGTTAATCGTCAGCGTTGCACGGGCGAACCTGTCTGCAGAGTGAGCTGGTGGTGACCTTGTTGACACAGAGACGCTCATACTTCAGGACCATGGTGAGTCGCCCTTGTTCTCTCGCCGTCTCTCTCGCATGCATGCACAAATTGGGCACTCTCTCCACGTCTTCAGCTCGGTCCGACTTGCGTGCGCACTCAGTCCGTGCCGCGGTGAAAAAAGCACTCAGGCGAAGGCGGACAGATGAATAACACTCGGCTTTTCATCCTCTGTGTTTTTGAAAGTTTGCTCTCATCTTTCCATCCCCTTTTCTTTTTTTTCCGCTCATTCCTTCCCTGCGTGTTTTCTCCCTCATCGCTCCATTTGTGTTGTTGATACCACACCATAAGCCCTGTGCCCTCAGCCCCTGGCACAAACTGTGATTGCCTTTCAACAGCCTTTGCAGGGTGCCTGTGTCCGTCTCTGACACCATATGGGCCTCTCTGTATGTTTGGATTTGTGACGCCAGTGCCCTTTCCACTTTCCACTTCCATCCGACCTGCAAATAGAAAGACTGTCTGGCCTCATTTTCCCTTAGTTTTTCCCTTCTGTAGATTCTTTATTGTTATTAATGTTATCTGTAGCAAGATGAATGACTTAAAATAGCCTTTTTGGTTTCTGGTGTGAGTCAATCAAGCAAAGAAAGGCCAACCGCATTCCTGACTTCCCCTGTCTTTCTTCCCTTTGGGAGCATTGTTACTGTAAAGTGCCTTAAATCTGAAATAATACCACCAGGGACTTAAACTCAGCTATTACGGCCTAATGAGCACATGACCTGATAAAACCTGAATTGAGGTGTGCAGAAACTGTGTCTATTTTAGCCCTAATGCAACAAATGTTAAAGGGACAGTCCACCATAAAAGGAAAAACACACACACACACACACACACACACACACAAAAAACACATTTTTCCTCTTGATTTGCCAAGTTTTAAATATCAGCCTATTAAAGATGGCTGACTTCTCTCAGGAAAGCTTGACATGGATCCGTTTCAGCCGATAATTACCTGCTTCAAGATAACCAACCATTCTTTTCATTTTAAAAGCGTTTCTTGCCTTGTAGTGTTTGCATACCTGAGGATAAGGATGAAGACTGTGTATTATTGTCAAAAAGTATTTTTATATATATTGATGCATAACAATATAGAATATTTGCAATGGTTTCAGTAATCAGTTTTTGCAGATACTTTGCTCTCCTCCTCTGCTGCAGTTCCCACATAGTTCCCCCTCCTCCAGGAGTAAATTAACCTAAATACTGTCGTTATTAACAAACAGTACAGATGCCTTCTATCCTTTCATAAGAATCTGAATTTTTTTATCCCCAATGTTACCCCAATTTTGGGTATTAACCATGGAATCCAATATCGATATTCTTAATTGTTTTCCTTTTTCGTATTGTATCAGAGTTAGAAATTACTGTATCGTGTCAACACCAGTGTGTGGATGCAGTGCTTGTTAAGTCCATGAAGTCATTTAGACTTTGTATCATCGTCTATATTTATTTGCTACTGCAACTTCTTGTTTTTGTGACGCTCAAAGCACCAAAAAATACAAAGAAGGAAGCGTGCGTCCGCTCGCTAACTGCAAGCTAACGTTGCAGTTCAGCTGAGGAGGACGCCAACAGGGGCATGGTGCGGCGATACAGTCCGAGGGTGTAGTTAGAATGGAAAGAAAGAAAATTGTTTCTACATGAAACCACTCACAACAAGGTTTGTGAATCATCTTGAGTAAGCGGGATCATGATCTTTGGAAAGAGACATTGCTGTTGAATTTTTTTGGGGTGCTTTAAGCACGACAAGCCGAGTGCCATCTAGTGAATTTATATCGAGAGAAGGCTTACAATCTTTTTAGCTGATATCTCCAAACTGGGCTGCTCACACCAAAAATAATCTAGATGGATAAAGAGCACTACAGGTAAGAGGGAGAACGTGTAGTTTTGATTTTAAGGTGAACTGGCCCTTTAAGTTAGGTTAAACCCCTCTCTAACGATTTTCTCTTTCTCTTTTTAAAAGATGTTTTGAGGGAGTGAAGACAGACAGGAAAAGACAAACAGGTGTGTAGCAGTATCAAGAGAGCTCTTCCTGTGCGTGCAGGCTTGATAAGAATCGTAGACAGGGTTGTATGCTGAATGTTTTTGGCCTTTCATTAAACTCAGTGTGTGATGTAATTCATCCCTGCCCATCTTAAATGTCAATTGCACTTTTGCTGAAACCACGCAACAGGGTTTTCAAAAACAACTACGACTCTCTGCTTCAAGGCTCGGCTCGGCAGTAATTAATGCTCCTCACACAGCTGCCCAGTAGTCAGAGCAACTCAGCATCACTTGCTGTGTTTAAATGCTGCACAGCAGACTGTATGGGCTTGTCAACACCTACAGGCTGTAACTAGACTGCCGACGATGTTTCACAACAGAAAAACAAATGGTAAGATAGAGAGGATATGACCCAAACTGTGGTGTAACCTTGATGTGTCTTTGCAGTTTCCTGTTTGCTCGCTCGCCTCGTACCTCTGACTTTTGCCGCCGTCTGCGTGTGAAGACAAAGAGTTGGGGCATTTCCATAAATGAAGGAGGCTTTCTGCACTCCAAAAGACTAAACTTAAAACTTCTTGACATTCATTTAAACACTTTTTCTGGTACAAAAGGAAAGCAACTCAAATAGACACTTTAAGCGTGCCTTTGGGGGAAAAAAAACAACATATTGCTTCTTACAAATTGAAGCAAAAGTAACAAACTAAGACTAAAGAAGCATTAGTTAACTGTAAGTAGTATCCACTCGAAAAAGCGGTTAACACAGATCTTCATGAATGAATGAATGAATGAAACTTACTCTTAAAAAAGGAGAATAGCATCCTGTTTCCATGGAAAATGGCAGTTCTGGTTAAGCTGGAAGTCGTGCCCATTTTTCACTCAAGGTGTCATGGGGGCAAAGGACAAGGTGGATAATTTTTGTTGAGTGTGTTTCGTTTGGTTGCCTGTCAATATCCCCAAACCCGTCTAGTTTCGGGAAACATTAGAGAGTGAGGAAGGAAGTCAGCAAAACGTGAATAAATGTAATGTGAATGAAACTTTCAAATTTCACCTCATCCATGAACATTTCTGCCTGGTCAGATAGAGCGTCTTCATTGTTCAACTTGATCCGTCGCTTAGGTCGGACTGACTGGGAGACCCCCGAGTAGTAGAAAGTTCATACAGTACATCAAGGAATGCAATAAATACACTTCTGTGGAAAGAATTTCTGATTTGCTTTTTAACTATGAGACCAAGTTCCCTTTTTGATATTTATATATATATATTTACTTATAAAAGAGTAGAAGTAACTGTTATGACTATGACTTCTGTAGCAACCTCGTGTCACATTCACCCGTTGACACACTGCAAGGTGCCAATTAAGGGTTTAGTATCTTCCTCAAGAATACATCAACGTGCATCCGGGAGAGCCGGGGAATTGAAACAGTGACCTTGCGATTACGTGGCAACAGGCTCTACCTCCTTCCCTCAGCCAGCTGTTTGGATCATCATCAATAGGTGTAGTTATAAAATGTGAAACTTATATGGTTTCAGCTTTTTAAATGTGGGTATTGTCTGGTTTCTTATGGTTGTGGACAAAATACACCATTAAAGGACGTCCTCTAGGGCTTTTGGAAACGCTGATTGACATTTATTTATTTTTTTTTACAGTTTTCTGACGTTTCATAGACCAAACAGCTAATCGATTCATTGAGAAAATAATCAACAAATTAAAACAAAATAAATCATTGTTGCCCTAGATGCCGTTACCTCACAACCTAAGCCAGTTGCGTCTACTCTTGTAATATGACTGAAGAGGTCTCAGCTGTTGTCAGTCTAGTTACCTAATGTGTTGTGGCATTTATTCTGATTCATTACATTTTCTGCCTTGAAAATGCTCCTCAGTGAGCGTTAGCTACCTAGCTAGCCATACAGGCAGCGAGGCATTCCCATAAGCTTGTACGGAGGGATTTTACTGTAATTCTCTGCAGCTGTGGGGGTCAACGATTCATTCCTGTGCTTTAATAACAGTAGGATTATCAAGGTTCAGCCAGCCAACCCCCATCCTCACTTTGCTCGCCTTCACATGGCTCACAGCTCTATCCAGCGTCATGTCTCACTTTCTCCTTTTTTTCTCGAATTAGTCCTGACACTCTACTCTTTTTGCACCCTTCTTTAGTGTATACCTTTTGTTATTCTTTTTATTTTTCATCTTTGTCGTCTCTGTTCATTTTTCCGGGGATCTCTCCTGTTTGCTGCCCCTCCTGTTCTCACCCAGACCGAGATGGGTTGGGCCTGACTGTGACTGAAGCCCTGTTGCTAGGTGCCTAGGGACGTTCCCTTTTCTATGTGTGCGTGTGTGGGTGGGCGTGTGCACGTAATGTGTGAGGCTGTATGTATTGCTATGTGTCTGGCAGAAAGTTAGATGTGCTCTTATGTAAGCAGGTCTTGGCTGGGTAGAGCAGGGGTTTAGCTTGGGGATGCTGGCTCAGGTGGAGAGACGGAGACAGATGCTATTTTGGGTACGCTGCGCTCCCTGCATCCTCCAAACGCATGAGTTATTCACTCACACGTGTCTGTGAGTCCTGCCAGCGTGAAAGGACAATAGAGGAGTGGTGTACTGTGGTGGCGTACAAATATCTGCGGGGACATTTTATCCTCATCTCTGTCAGTCGAGTGGAATTCTTGTTTTATTTTACATTTGAATCATTTACAATGGGGGTCGACAGACAAGACTTCTTCAGGGCTGATACAGATATCTATTATTAGAATTCAAGGAGACTGAAGAGGGATGTTTGGGGTCTGTGTTCACTTGCAGTAAAAATGCAACTCTTTGTGTCAAAATTTTAACAGCCAGTGATGAAATAAACAAGAAATTTTGAGGTATTACCATTCTCTGTTACTTTATACTTCCTCTCCACTACAGTCATTTAATACATTTAGTTACTGGTTCAGATTATTCTGTGTTTATTATAGGTTATTTATTGTGACGTGTTACCAATCAGATATTGTTGTGGATGGGACATTGTGTATAGTTACATCAGAGCCACAGTAGCACATTTTTTAATTAGTTTATTTTAACGGCAATCTGACAGAAAAATCATTCTTACCGGCTCAATAATTGGACAGATGTGACATTGTGACTGTTTATCAAATGAGAATTTGGATACCGTTATATCTCTATATGGCATAAGAGTTGTCTTCTCCTGGTTTGAAATACATTTTCTGAACTCACCAGACTGTTCTACCTGTTCTAATACCTGCCTCTACCCACTTAGTCATTATATACACATTATTGAGGATTTTTTGTATCAAATCTCTCATCATGCTATTTTTTTTTTTTTTAAAGAACCAACAATCGTCTTTTCAATTAGACCCTGACGGATATGTTGGTTGGCAGGTATTATTGGCTGAAATTTGCCTATCACAGATTTATCGTAAAATATATGCAGATACTTTTATATAGATGAATAATGCAGAAACAACGTGCTTGGGCTAATTTATAATTATTAAATTCCCTGTGAAGTTTGTTGTTTCAGTGAAATATCCTGCTACTATCATTTACATACCTTTGAGAAGCTGATCAATAATGATTATATATATTTTATATATATGAACATTTTTATACAATCTGAAAAAAACAGTACTTAACAAACTGAGCTGTCACCTTGTACTAAAAAAGGGAGAAGGAAACAAAACAGTGATTATGCCATAGATTATGTTTTAACACTTTGGTTACAGCTTCATAGCTTTTCCGCTAACAGAGTGTGTTTTGGTTTTTTTTTTTTTTTATGTTGCAAACAGGCATAATCCAAAAATGATTTCTCATTTAATTGATTGAAGCCTAAGTCTGATATTTTGGAAACACTCTTATATGCCTCCTAGTGGAGAGTTGGCGTTACATGAGAAGATTGATACCACTTTGCAAATTACAGTGGTAATTTAACAGAAAACGAAAGTCCAAAATTGTATTCAGTTTAAAATGATGTGAAGTAGAGGCAGCATAAAATGTAATAAGTTGGTATCGCTGAATGTTTGGCGTTTAGCTCGAACAGATATTTCCTGAAGGTAAACGACGCAGAGAAAATTAAACTGGATATATTTCTAATGTTTTCATACAAGTTGGTGATTTTATCCAGATTAACCCAGACTTCCATTTTTAGCAATAAACGGATTCATGTTCCCTCTGAACCCTTTGAAGCTGCACACAGCCGGGTGACATTTTGTCTTTGTTCTCTGACAGCTTCACTAATCCATCCTCTCTCGCTCTGTACCTGTGTGTTTCAGATCATGGCACTGGCCTGGCTCCAGTCTCACCTATCCTGTGCTAACCCGACCAGTATCACCAGTTTCAGCCATCCGCATGCTTCCAGTAAAGCTTGCTGAAGGACCGTGTCAAGAGCCATGTTGTCTGGGACTTGGCGGCGCTCTGTGGGGCACAACCAACAGCCTGCTGCTACACCTGTGGTGGCCTCCAGGGGGATGACGGTGTGTGGGGTTCCCAGTGGTACGGTGGTCCTCGAGGCCCAGTATGACTATAACTACCGCGGGGCTGATGGACGGCAGGTCTGCATCAGGGAGGGCGAACGGTTTATTCTCCTGAAGAAGACCAACAGTGACTGGTGGCAGGTGAGAAAAGCAGTTTGTCTTGTGTGTTTGTGGGAATTTTTCAAGACACGTCAACATCATCTGCAGCTTTCTATTGACAAAAAAGACCAAAATTCTGATGAGATAATTCATCTTTCATACTTTTTGACTTCTCCCACCCTGTTTGTGGATGTATGACTCAAATGAAGACGTAAATCTTTCAAAAGCCAGTCACGAATATGTACTTCCATCTGAACAAAAAGCTAAGTAAGTCCTTAAAATAGCTGGGCACTGTAGTTTCTGTCAAACAGGAATAAATAATGCAGGTTTTCGGGACTATTTCAAGTTGCGGATTTAGTGCTTTAGTGAGTATTTGGGTCAGTAGGATGATGCATGTTGGATAGCCATAAGGTGAACTACAGTGTCCGTGTTCGTAAAGAAACACGTTAAGTAATGCAACAATCTGGCTCAATGATTTCTATTTATTATCCTGGTCGGGGCTGCGACTGATCAGCAGCTGCAGATTAATTCAGTACCTGAAAGGTTCTGATCCACATCATCTTCATCATCACGTCATCTTGACCATAGCGTGATCAAGATCTTCACTCTACTGAGTGCACTCTTCTATTTTTTAACAGATTTTGGACAAAAATAGAGTTAGAAGCTGTATCAGTTAGTCAGTTATTAGTTAGTCAGGCTGTATCTACACAGGAAATAGTTCAAATTGATTCATTGGTGGTTTCAGCAGTACTTGCCAACCTTGAGACTTTAGAAACAGGGAGAATCGGACTGAAAAGGACTGTTTTCTTCATTCTGGTAGCATTTAAATACTAAAAATAACACAGTAATGAGTAAAATGCAACAGCAATTTTATGTCAAATAACTAAATTAAACGTTGCAAATCTGTGGCCTAAAGTAATATTTAGTACTTTCCATTCATTTATTCATGTTGTACCCCTGCCTTTTAGAGAGCCTTTCCGCTCCACCACCGTATGATTGTCAGCCTCTCGACGGGGATTGATGCGGTGCGACTCTTAATGAAAGAAAAACTGACGGGGCACATCCCAGCCCCTTTCTTTTAAAACGTTACGTAAGAAACAGGAATTCTCCTCTCCGGGGTGTCTGAAATGTCTTTTAATATTCCCCCTCCTCTCCATTTCTCTGTCCGTCTCCCACTTACTGAAGAGGACGATGCGCAACAGTACAGCGGACTAAACGCTGTAGAGTACCAGAAGAGCTTATGATAACTGAAAGGGGAGCAAGTGAGGAAAAATTGTCCTTAAATTGTGAGAAATAGAGGAGAATTGTGACCCCGGGAAGAAAATGAGCGAGGGCAATAAAAAACGGGAGTCTCACGGGAAAATCGAGCAGGTTGACCCGCATGGTTTCGGCCCTTTTTATGGGATTTGTTTGATCAAGATCAGGTAATCAGATGGTAATGTCTGTTTTTGGCTATCCAGGAATTTGAATACCTGACAAGTGAAGGCGCTTTTTGAAACCCATGCAAAAATCAGTCATAAGAAACACGTTAGAGAAGGTGGCATAAGCAAGTCTTGCGGTGAACAGTGTTTACTGTGTATTTCAGAGGAGAAGTCGTCGGTTTGTCAGTGCGTCTGTGCGATGTCACAGTAACTGCAGCGCAATAAATTCCCACACAGTGTTCAGGTCTCAGCTGCGCTGGCTGACGCTCGGACGAACTAAGTGGATCTATGTGGGAGAAAGAAATAGCAAAAAGCACTCCGAAATCTGTTTGTTCTTTGACAGGTACGGAGGATCGGGGCGGCCAGCAAAACAAAGCCGCTGTATGTCCCCGCCACGTATGTGACGGAGGTACCCATCGCACCAGTTGCCTCGCCGCAGCGCCTCGTCATGTCCACCTCGCTGAGCACCAACCTCAGGACGCTGCCTAGGGTGTCGCTCTCTCCCAGCCCATCAGCGTCGAGCTATCATGTGCCGCGTCAAGGTAAAGTGCGAGAGGAAGACAGAGAGAAAATAAAGCAGAACATTTGTTCTCTGTGGTGGGGGGGAAGTCAAATCTTTGATCTGTTCTAATTCTCTCTTAAAATTAATAATCAAAACTCAAATCAGCTTCCATTTGATCTTCCTTCCTCAGTGAACAAACCCATCTACCGCTCCATGGAAAACCTCAACTCCAACAGTGCCTTCCACGGGCTGGACAACCACACCAACACAGGCGGAGGCCGCTTCCCCACCCTGCCCCTCTCCGGATTTACCTTCACCCCAAACTCCTCCGCCTCCTCGTCGAGCCACCTCTTGGTCCCCGGGTCGCCCACCTCCTCCGTGACCCAGACATTACCAAGGAACCCCAGGGTGGTTCCCATGATCACCCGGAGCCAGAGCTCCAGCAACCTGCCTGAAAACATGGTGGAGAACCCGTACGACGAGGTGGGCGGGGGCTTCAGCAGCCGGGCCAACCACAGGATGCCCAAGAAGTCTTGCAGCCAGTGGGACATGGTGGGAACTTCTGGCAAAAACAACCATCTGCAGGTAGGAAGACGCTGAAAACCTCAGACAGATGTTCGTTAAAACATCTGGTGAGGAAAGTTCCTGCTCTGTATTTTTACACCTGGGTGTTATTCTCATCTTTCTGCCCAGTTTCATTTCACTGGGAGCGCTGTGTTTGTGAACTTCGTCCTGTGTTGAGATGATTGATGTCAGAATCAGTGTCTCCCAAATCTCTAGAACAAAGACGGTGATTAAATGATAATGACAATAATATCCAGGTGGAAAAATGTACCAATACCATCACCAATTTCCCTTCAATTAAATTTGCTGCGTTGGATTAAAGCTTTGGCTCTTTGGAAATGAATGCTTCTCACAAGTGGGCGGCACGAAATGATTGACGGCAGACGCATGAGTCACACATAACACCTGCAGCATCTCTTCCTCTGTGTGGAACCCTTCCGCCTACGGAGAACAAACCTGTCAATCAAAGACGCGGTGACAGAAAAACATAAGAATTCTCACATCCAGCGAAAGTCACGCGCTCCTATCACATGACTCACTTTACCGAAACATGAAGAGGAAACTTTAAAAATGCGTAGTTATTAGACTAAGAAGACAATTTAATTACCCTATGTCTTGATCGATACAGGACTGGTCCATTTCTCATCTCTTTGGTCTATAAATAAAGCTTCTCCGTCTTACTCGTGTGTTTGATTGTAGAATCTCAATGCAACCATCTGCGAATAAGTACTCAATCACAGCTCTGATGAGGACGGGAATGTTAAACCCGAAGGAGAAGAGGTGGAAGAGGAAGTGTCTGATATAGACGTCAACACTGCTTGCTGTATTTAAACATTAGCAGTAATTAATATATTAACAGTAAAGTAAGAAAAAGCACCTGATTGAGTTATCTTATTCCGCAGCTTATCTTGTACCTTTCTCTGGGAACGGAGCACAAACTGAGCTTAAGTTAACATTTATGCAAAGAAAGTTTGTGTGAGTTTAGTCAAAGGATAAATCCTCTAAAAGGTGAAATAGGCTCCAAACAGCTCATCCAGGTCCCCAGAAGCCAACGTTGATTTGAAAAGACATTATTTGCACCCTTCCCTAAGCCAAAATCGTAACTGTAGTGACTAAGCTGGTGCACAAGCTCGTTTGTGCGTCAGAGTGTAAATCAATTTGGGATCTCTGGGCTTCCGGAGACTTGGATTATGCCTTATGAGATTCTGTAGTTTTTAAATCCCTGTGTACTTCAGTTGTTAAGGAGAATGCTGCAATGCTGTTTTGCTGCGAAGCTCCCGAACTGTTTCGCGGACTACCAAACTTCACTCGACTTTCTGTCGTCTTGAGGCTGAGTGGATCGCGTACAAGAAAAGGTCAAGGCAGCAAAACAAACAGCCTTAGTCAAACTCTCTTTTGTTAAATAAGCTACACCAGTTTAAAGGTATGGATATTTTCACCTGATATCCAGCAGTGAGTCAGTGGATAGTTTGACTCAGCGGATGTAGGCTGGCCGACTCTTTCAGGCACCATTCTCCTCCCTTCCACTATCTGCGGGAAACAGACACAACAACTCTGAGCTAGCAACCTTCACGCTCTAAACGGCAAATTGATTTGACCCTAACTCGGCTGCTAGGCTAATGGTACAAAACCTATACAAGCTCGCCGCTGTTACCTTTTCCCGTGCAGGGATTTAGCTGTTTCAGTGCCAGGACTCGCCTCCTCATGTGCAAATTTTTCCACCACAAGTTCGCCCACGTCGCAGTTTTGCAACGGGCACCAGCGCTGCATGCTGAAAAAGAAGAAATACAAACAAGCCAGAGGATTTTTTTTTCACCCCCCCTATAGCAGAGTGGTATCGGGTATAACCAGCCCGTTCTATGAGAAGAGACCAAACCACAAGTGTCAAGTGCAGATTCAGCTGTTGCTTGATACTTTCTCTCATCCTAAGTCGTGTTAGGAATAGTGAATGAATGAAAATAGGTCAAACAAATCCGCCAAATGTTGCTGACGTTTAAGGAAGTGTGGAATTAGAGTAAATTTTGAGTTCCTCTCGTTGGCGGAAACCTCTAATCTGAGGACTTACAGGTCATATCTCCAACACAGATGCTGGTTTTTAGCCTTGTGACTGTGCGGGGTAAAACCGGACAAACACGTTATTACCGATGATAGATTGCAGGTGAACGACGGCTCTTGATTGTTGAGATTATTTTTGTTTACTTCCTTCAGTCAGAGATGTCATGAGGTTGTAAGGCAACCGATTAAAAGCCTCCGGGAGATCCCGACGGACAGCTGAGTGGAGCCACGACAGCAGAGGTTGTGTTTTATCTACGTCTGTACTTGACCTTAATAATCCTCCGAGAGCAGCAATCAAGTTAGCATTGTCGTGACGTCAGAGCCTCCCTGTATTACATCAGAGGGGGGGATTACACAAGGCGTTGCGATTGAGAGAAATCCTGAAGGTTATCCGTCCCTCGGCTGAAGGGAGGCTCCCACAGCTCGTCTCTCTGCACGAGGAGCCCTGAATCCACTGAGCCACACATGCACCCGGTTACTTCCGACTTCGGTTAGCTGTGATCTCAGTGGAAATGACAGAGCTTTTTTTTTTCTTTTTTTTTTTCTGTGTCTCATTCTGTCCTCCTCCCTGTCTGCCTTTGTATCTGTCCCCCTCTCTCTCCCTCTCTCTGAGGACATTCTTCAATGCAGCCTTTAATACCGCTAAGCGGGATTATTGCAGCCACATTCGGGTCATAACGTGTTTCATGCGGAAAACACTCTCCCGTCATTCATTTCTGTCAGCCACACCGGTGACGAATCTGAGTTGAATGAGGGCGAAATTCCTTTTGATTCGGAGAGACGGTTTCAAAAAGGTTGTTCATTTGCCTCATTTGGTTAGTACAGTAAATGGCCAAAAGTCTGTGGACACCTATATAATATAATATCCATGAGTAATAGACAAAACGGTGCGGGCACTAATATGCTGCAGCCTCCACTCGTCTTTTCCACAATATTTTTCTAACCCCGGCCTCAGGGGTTTGCTTTCCATTCAGCCACAAGAGCAGCAGTGACGTTTGCGCTGATGTCGGCTGATGAAGCCTGACTCATGGGAAAATGTATCCGAAACTTCCCCTCCTGAGTTGAGCTGGGGGGGGGAATGTGCTTTACTCCACGATCGACATTACAGAGAGGAGAGGTGGGAAAGAAGAGGGAGAAGCGGAGTGAGTGCTGATTTCATTCATGCTGTCAAGTTTAGGGCTAACTTACAGTGAAGTAATGTCGCCGTCTGAGGCAGATGAATGAACATAAATGATCCTGCATCAAACTTGAGTCGCCGGTGATGAACACACCTTTAAACAGCCGCTATCGCTGATAAAAATCTGTGTGACGTCACCTCGAGTAAACTTGTGGATTTCACCGGGTTTCAACGTCTATCTTTTTATTCTCTTAGTCTATTTATCTGTTCTTAATACCGCTTGTGTGATCTTGGTCAAGGGCACTGACTGGACATACAGACAAATATAAGCAATAATCACACTGAACAAAATTCGGGATGTACAGATGGATGTACAGAATAAGCCTGAGCTCATACAGACAGACTCTTCTTCTGCCTTGATGGAAACAAGCAAAAACACAG
>CAEMYA010000009.1:587976-598025 GCA_903131615.1 Diplodus sargus
GTAAATTAAATATATCTTAGAATCTTGAACTGTTGATCAGCCAAACAAATGTCAGTGGCACCCCCAGCTCCTGGAAATAGTGATAGAAGTAATGAATCTTATTATTATTTGCAGCCGTGTCGACAGATCTAATTATCTACTGGTGTATATTTTTACAATATTTCTATGCATGGCCAAGTGATCCTGGAGTGACTGTAGGAGTTTCTTCTTTTTTTTAATATGCTTTCTCAAGTTTGCTTTGCTACTTCTACTAATTGGAAGCTGGTCACTTCTTACCAATATCTGTTGGTCGTCGATTTTAACTTCTTAACCCGCTGTTCACTAGTTTCCACACGCTGTCAGCGGCTGCAGGCGCTATTGATATGACTCATATTGGTGGGAGGTGTTTCTTGTGGACGGTTATTGTGACATTAAATATAGCAAATATCAGCCTTGAACCGACTTCTAATCATGTTAATGCAAGTGTATCTTCTCCCTAAGTGCAAACACTAAAATTATTTCATCAAATCATAATTTCTCTTGCACTGAATTGAACTACCAAAACATTATGCAACACAGTCATAACGATCCCATATAACAATCGAACAGCATTAAAGGTGCTATTATTCCCTGTCAGTGTTGATTTAAAAGCTAAATCTTAACTATGGTGATGTTCTCGTGTTGCTACATGAAGTGAAAGCAGCCCCGATTGTGTTTGCCTTCACACTGTGTTCGTTTGCAAACACAAACCTGTCGGACTGTGGCTAATGTGGCAACGTTAGCAAAGTTCTGGTGTGATTATTGTGAGCTGCTTGCAGCGGCTGATAAAGCCAGCTTCCCTCTAGAATGGGGAAGTAGACGTAGGCCGAGACAGGAGGGAGAGATGAATGGTGCGATGCACTTTGACACTCAGACGAGAAAGTGTCATGGCACGAAACGACAGACAGGAGAGGACTTAAACTCAACAGGACAAAAGCTCTCATAGACAGGAGTGTGCCTGGCTTGTAGAAGCGGGTGAGCAGTGATTATGAGCACGTACGCTGTAAGTTCATTTTAAATTTCTTACACAATGTCTGATGTTTTCGTTCTAGTGGGGGTTTTTTGGAGGTGCTTCATTTCTGCTGGCAGGGCGTGTAGAATTAAATTAAATTAAATAAAATATGTTTCAATTCATTGTGATGTGATGATAGGGTTCACTCAGTTGGCTTGTCACTGTAAAAGCGGTTGGTTGCTGATCTTGTCTTTGTCTCAGAAACGCTGTTGGGACTTTTATGTGGACGTGTGTGATTCAGGTCAGAACTTAAAATCAGCCTGTTTGAGTCAAATCAGTACTATGAAGCGTGTTTCTGTCTAACTGATCAACGGCTGCAACTGCCTCTCGTTAACTGCAGTCGGTCACAGGCATGAGTGTGTGTGTGTGTGTGTGTGTGAGTGTGTGTGTGTGCGCGTGCGTGTGTGTTTGTACCTCTATGCCATGGTGGCGAATCAAAGAGCATTTTTAGCCGGCAGGATGTAAGCAGGGCAGAGCAGTAGTTTCTGTGTTGGTGTGAGCGTTAGCCCGTGCCTCGTGGCTGATCTTAACTGAACGCATCTGTCAGCATCCTGTTTTTAAACGTTGGTGTGAAATTAAAACCCAACGTGGCTGCCATTTTGGATCAAAATTCTGGACCCTTTCTTCACAAAAAGCCGACCAAAAAAAAGCCTGAAAGTGCAACATTCTGTGACCTTTTACACTCAGTTATACACATTTTTGATTTGTGATTGATTTTCAGATATAAATAGAAACTGCTCATCAGTGTTTACTGCTTCTGTCTTCCTGTTTCTCTGCCTTTTCCCCTCACTAGCTGTCACCTGATTTCCTCTTCGGAAGCCACCAGAGAAATACTGACGGTGGCTGGCAGATGAAACAGGTGATACTCTACCTGATGCACCTTTCATTGCCTGTGGGCTTTTAATGCATTTCACCTTGACTCCCACTTTGTAGTCAAACGCCTCTCAAAAAGCAAGATAGTGACCTAGTCAGTTATGTTAGAACCATTAGCTGAATATCTGTGCATCTCTTGCACTACTTATTCTTCTTTTAAAGGCATTTAGCTGCCAATTCCTTCCTTGTTATTCGTGCCCGACTGGGAAGGTAATCCTAAGTGTTTTACCAGCGCTTAAAGGGCTTTTGATGGAGGGTTTTTTCCTCATGAAAATCAATGAAGCTGAGTCGTTAGATTTGCAAAAACTGCATCTGCACTGTATTACTGTAGAATACATTAAAGTAGTGCCAGCTATGGTCTTTGGATTCTCAGAGATCAGCATTTATGCATATGAAGGTGGTGAAATAGCAACTCATGGTGTAAAAAGGGAGGCTGTTACCCAAGCAGTTCTAACTGCAACATGTTGCATCACAGTGGGGTGTGGGTGCGCCTGGTTTTAAAGCCCTTATAAAGGCCTCCTCTTTAGCAAAGGAGCAGATTTGGCTCTTAGTGTTAATCCTCCTTGCATGAAAAGATGGCAAACATTAGGAGGGATATTTAGTCTGATTGTTGAAACTAGGTTACGGGGATTGGGGAAGGTACTTAATTATGGCTGCTGCTGCATGAAAAGTTGAAGTGGTGGGAATGTCGTGCGTTTGTGTGCAGACCTACATATCTGTGCACGTATAGGATTGTAAAGCTGAAATGTTTTGCATGTATAGCACAGCTGCACATGCATGCATCACCATGACCCTGCCTCTCTGCTTCCTGTTAAGTGAAGCAAAACAGTGAGAACTTTTTTAGAAGAAACAAGTGCTCATCTTCAGCGCTTATTTGTATTGTCTGTAGTTTTTCTCAGAGTGGCAGAATGCCTCAGCTCATACGTGTTAATCAAGTTTTTGTAATTACGTGGCAGAAGGTTGTTTTTTTTATAATATCTGGCGCTGTCTAGCATCAGAGAGAGATGAGAGAAGACAAAGGTTAGAAGACCTGTTGAAGCACTGATACTGAGGCTTAGCTGTTGACCAAAGTGAGCGAGGCGACATTTTAAAAACCCATGTAAGAATGAGTCAAGTGAAATCAATGTTATTTATATAGCCCAAAATCACATTGCCTCAGTGGGCTTTAGTGTCAAATATATTTAGCAGGCACATTCCAAACAACATAAATGATAAAAGGTAGATATAATCACTGATTAAAGTAGAAAAACTTGTAAAAACACCGATTCAGTAGTCTCAATTGAAGTACAGGTAAATAGAAAAAAAAAAAGAGAGCAGTATTTTGAACGACTCAATAAAACTTGAGCTTGTGCTGATCCCAGGAGATGACTGATAATCTTTAATGGACTTTAAAGAGCAAATACATCCACTGTAGTCAAACAAACCAATGAGAAAAATGGTTGTCATCTAAGGTACAGACTGGAATGAAAAGTCAAAGGAAGTAAATACAAGAGTCAGTGCTTTCTGCGTGCTTGTTTCGATGAATTTTGTAGTGTATAAGACATGAGGAGCTGCATGCCCTGACCTTTCTGTTGCTCCGCACTGTTGCTTATTTTAATTGTTTCGGTCTTTATGCTCATTGTACAGTTGCGCTCATGCATGAGGTTGCTTGAGGCGAGATCATTAGCTTAATACCAACATATACAGTAAATATAATATCTAGAAAAGGCTTCTGCTCTAGTTTCTTTACTTAGAAGAGAACAAAAGCAGCTGTCAGAGGCTAAGACCTGCAGATGTAACACTACAATGGGAGCATGTTCGCACAATAAATCAGCCTCCTTCCCCTTGTTTTGTCTGTTCCCTTTCACCACTGACCCCAAAAAATTTGACCCTGACTTTTAACCCCCCCCGTGAAGAGCATGCAGCGCGCCGCCTCCTCTGACACCCTGAGCACGATGGGGTTCAGCAGTGCCGATGCCCACTTCCATAACTCCCAGCATGATGTGAAGCAGCAGCTCAGCCACTCCCAATCTATGGTCCTGCCTGAGAACGGCAAGGTATTCACACAAGGTCATAAAACTGCGTGCACAGTATTCACAGATGAGCAGAGAGAGGAGGAAGTGCAGATCAACTTCACCAGTTTTCGCACAAATGTACATACAGACAAATGAACCCAGCTGCTGCTGATGATGATGATGGCGATGCCTTCTGTGTTTCAGCTGGTCCAGCAGTGCAGAGATTACTCCTGTAATGTGACCAACATCGTCGTGGAGCCTCCGTCTCCTGCGAGCTCTCCAGACAGCGAGGGCTGCACACCGGTGAGGAAACGTCGCCTTTTACCTTTTAAGATACAAAACACCCATTTATGAATACCATATCTCTTATTGTGATATACAGATAGACACATTTGAGAACGCAGTACTTTCTTAAACAATCTGAGGAGCATCCCGGCCAGCCTTAAAGGATAAGCTCACCCACAAGTTAAAATTCAGTCATTATCCACTTGCCCCATTTTGATAGAAATTTAGGTGGCGTTTCGTAGTCAACAAGACATTTCTGGAGCTTCACAGCAAAAACGACAGCGTTCTCCTAAACAACTGAACAGCAGGGGAACAACAAAAACAAAAAAATACACTAAATGGCTCCATACAGCTCATCCGCTGTAATCCAAGTCTCCAGAAGCCTCGAGATGCCAAATTGATTTGAAAGGATGTTATTTACACCCTCTTTAAAGCCAAAATCGTCACTGTAGCTGCTAAGCTTAAAGCTTGCTGAAGGTGTTAATAACATCTTTTCAAATCAGTTTCGGATCTCGGTGCTTTCAGGAGACATGTGTTCTGCCGGACGAGCTGTACGGAGCCATTCGATTTTACATTTTACATTTTAAAACAAGCTCCCATCTACTTCAGAAATGTTTTGTGGACCACACGACTTCACACAACTTTCTATCGGCATGGTGGGGAGTAGATAATGACTCTGTGTATTTTTGGATGCACTTTTTCCTGTAACGGGTCACACCACCAGACAAGAGTCAACACGCGAAAAATAAAAAAACTCTCTTCCTGGTTCTCTCTTCCAAAACCCTTTTCTTAGAACCAATAATACAACCTCTTTTGTTGGCAATAGTGCTGGTTTCCCAACATACAAAAGCGAAAAAATAAAAACAAAGCTGTGGCCATGAAGCTCTGGTAGTTTCGGCTTTCGTGAGGATTCGGTTTATACGCAGGTGTTGTAAGATGTCTGCAGGCGGCATGTGATACGCAGATAGCCCCGCCAGTAATAGAGAATTGAAGCAGGTACTCAGGATAATCCACAGTCATCCCTGTTATCAGATTTCATTTGGAACAGTTTTTTACTGAAGCTGGAAAATTGAGAAAATTGTTCACAGAGATGTTTTTTAGATGAATCTGTATCAGGAAAAAAATCTGTATGGTTATCTCAAAACCTGTGCAAATAAAATAAGACGCTTCTGGCTTTCCACTTTCTCTATTCGCTCTTTAACATGGTCTTCACTTCTGCGTTTCTCCCTCACTGTCTTTATATCCTGTCCTCAACATTTATAACTTCATAGTTGGTATTAATTCGGTTCTCCTGCACCTTAAATGGGGCCACACCGCAGTGGGAGATCTCGCAGCAGCTCCCCTCCTGCTATTTTTCGAATGATGCAACAGTCAAGTTAAATGGGTTCGCTCAGGATGCAGTTTATTACACAGAGGAAAAGCCCTCTGCTGTACTTTACTGTTAATATTTCAACTTCCCTCACATACTCTCGGGCCTACTCTCTGTGACAGTATTGATATTAGCGCTTGAATATGGCAGATTTTAATGCACTATTAATGTGTTTGCAGGAGTTGGAGAAAGCCGGCCTCTTGAATAAGACAAAGATTGCAGAAGGAGGCCGGAAACTGAGGTGAGACATCAAGAGACTTATGTTGACACACAAATTAGATTGCGTCTGTTCGTATGAAAGGTTTGAATGAACTAAGGCAAGTATGACTTGGCGTTCTGCATCCTCACTGACAGGTATACATGTACGCTCTTTGTTTTGCAGGAAGAATTGGAGCCCGTCCTGGGTGGTGTTGGTTGGGAACAGTCTGGTTTTCTTCAAAGATCCCAAATCACAGACACCTTCCAGCTGGGTGAGCGCTCAGACAGTCTGTGTTTTTAATGGCTTAAGTCCAGTGATAGATGGCCTGGGAAATCATAACACGAGGAACATTTTCTGGATTACAAAATCGTCAGCCAACTCTTCTGAGTCATTTTGTCAGAGCTCTGTGTCAGTTCTTCTGCAGTCATCATTTTAGACTGAGACATCGTGAAGGGACTTTTCAGGTCAGCTGATTTTGGTCCAATGATTAAACATCAGCACGCTTTAACAAACAGAGACCACAAACAGGCACCATGATGCGTTATGATGTGGCTTGATACAATACAATACGATACGATACAATCCAACAAGATATGACACGATACAGTGTGATAAGCATGTGATGTAGCATGATACCTTACAATGTGACACCGTACAATACGTTACGATATGATACGATATGTTAAGATACAATACGATACGTTAAGGTACGATATGATACGACTTTAATGTCGGTTTACAATTAAATTCTTTTTGCGTCCTGAGGCTGCTCCTATCAAGAAGTTTAGACACAAATTAGACACAGAGCCACATGTTCATAAAAGCACATAAACAAACATCTAACATAATATCATCAGATCCAGATCTCATTCAGCAGCACTCTGACTTTGGTTTAGCCATAGTATAGACTGATGTGTAAAGACAAGTCTGTTTAATTGGAGGGACTCTCAATCGTTTATCAAACATTTCTCTTTACAGGATATTTGTGGCTAAATGACACTCACCAGCTGCTCTTAATGCTACAGGTCACTCGAACCGGCTGCAGGTGTTGTGTGTGAAAGTTGGTCAAAATGTAGGCGTCAGTTAAACGGGGCTAAGCGTTGTTTCCCACGGCAAAAAAACACCCGAACTCCATTTTTAGTAAAACATGTAGGTCAATTCAACCCGTTTTTTTTTTTCTTTTTTAGATATAACACAACATGACTCTTTTATTGCAAACAGAAACCAGGAAACAGTCGCCCTGAGAGCAGTGTGGACTTGAGAGGAGCGCAGATCCACTGGGCCAACGAGCTGTCCAGCAAGAAGAACGTGTTCAAGGTAATAAACGAGCTATACATATACTTTATATAACTATAAAGGTCACAGCAGTACAACAAACCCTTCATTTTCATTTTGAATTGGGTTTTTTTTTTTTGAGCTGACGTGCCCTGAGGACAATGTGTTCACTGACGAGCAGTAAAAGATAAAATCATATTTCTGTCAGCAGAGGGTCCTTATCAGTTAGGGAAGTGAGAGTGGGAAGCTTCTTTCACTCGGTCACTCGACTGTAACCCTCTGTGCAGAAGAGGAAGCTGTGAAAAATTCATTTTCCAGCGCAACTTGGCAGATCAAGTGTTAGTGTGAGCCCTCTGCTGCCTTTAAACCCAAGAGATTGTACAGTTCTGTTAAAAACTGGGGCCTTGCTTTGCCGGCTCCGAGGTCACGCACTCATGTGGTCTGTAAACGCGTGTGTGTTGTAGCTGAGGACAGTGACGGGAAACGAGTTCCTGCTGCAGTCGGAGACGGACTCGCTGATCAAAGAGTGGTACAAGACCATCCAGAACGTCATCGACAGGCTGGTGAGGCGCGCCACACACACACACACACACACACACACACACTGGAGACACACGCATAGTTTTACTTTCACCGCACCACTTCTCTATTCGTGGTCAATGGTTTCCCTGTGGATAGAAATAATGTCACACCATCAGCATATAAAGTTTACTGTAGGTCCTTTAACTAATTCTTAACCACACAGACTTTCAGTTTGTCTGCACCTGTTCTGTTGCCCCATGGATTTGAAGGGATTCCTATCAATCAGCCTCTTTATCAGAATCCGATTTATCAGAAAGCGGAGTCGCGTTTTTTTTTTTTAATGATGCAGTTCACACATTGAGCCTCATTTCACTCCTCCAGGACCGCGAGAACCCGCTAGACAACGTCCTCCTGTACTCTCTGAGGCGAGCGGGCAGCGTGGAGATGCTGGAACACAGCGGAGACGAGGACGACAGGAGAACGTCTCGTAAGTCATCCTCCCCCACGTGGCGCCTCTCATCGCTCCATCCTCACCGCCTCCCTTCACATAAAACCGCCCGCCCTCCGCCTCGGTGCACTCGGGGCCTCTCGCTCCGTCATCATCACTCTCTCTCTCTAAACTTCCACACAGGCTTCTTGCACCCCTCCATCCTCTCCTCCATCCTCTCCTCCATCCAGCCCACTTATATCTTCACGCGGCCTCCGTGGCAGATAATCCCCCCGTCGGTCCTCGCTCACCTCCGCCGCCGCCCGGCCCTCCCGCTTTTCATCCTCACCACCATCCCCTCTCATCTGCTCTCTTGCCCCGCATTCGAACGCCCCGCACTGACCTCCTCCTCCTCCTCCTCCTCCTCCTCCCC
Source organism: Diplodus sargus (assembly GCA_903131615.1). Taxonomy (NCBI): domain Eukaryota; kingdom Metazoa; phylum Chordata; class Actinopteri; order Spariformes; family Sparidae; genus Diplodus; species Diplodus sargus. Next base: position 596,384 of record CAEMYA010000009.1, read on the forward strand.
CTCCCCCTTTCCTCCCTCTGCAGTCCCTCGCTCATCGTCCAACCTGGAGAACACGGAGAGGAAGAGAGTGAAGACCCGGCTGAAGAAGCTGATCCTGAAGAGACCTCCTCTGCAGGCGCTGCAGGAGAAAGGCCTCATCAAAGGTGAGGATTCTTTTTGAAGTTTGATTTCAACGCAACTGTTCTTTGTTCAGCAGCGCGCGGTGATGAATGATGGGAGTGTGTTTTACAAAAACACACTTTTTGCCGCTAAAGCTACCCGCTTAAGTTTTGTTAGGAAGTTGAAGATATTTAACTTTAGCTGCATCACAGCTGTGACGGCTGCCAGGAAATCCAGCAGCGATGCCACCTCCCTGAGAGAACGTGCACTGCAATCCTATCCTAAAGACCAACAAGCTCACAATTACAAAATGACTGAACCCCCGACTGATGAGTGGGTTGAAGTGTCGCCAAGCGGCACCTGAGCCGCACAACCTCCTTTTCACCACTGCGAGCTGGAAGAAAACAAAGAATTAAACCGATTGGTCCGATGTGTTCCCCGCCACCATCAACAACACCAAGAACGCACTTTGTCCCTTCAGTAGATTTAAGACACTTCAGGTGGATTGAAGCTGTTCTGATGACTCACGGTGGCCCAACAGCCCACTGAGACACGTTATGTCGGTTTTTCCTTTAATTTATAGGTCATTAAAATTTGCCACCTGTCTGTGCAGGAACTCCTTAAACGCACTTCTGTAATGAGTCAGTAGGAAAAGTGTCTCATCAGAGATCAACTAAGATAAGAAATTAGCATTCTGCCACAACATCCTCAAGTCTTTTAGACTAAGTAGCATCTTAATATAGATTAAAGATGTAGATAATCACTACAGGAGACACTGAAGACGGTAAAAGTTCTAGAGAAACATGATTTCGGCTCTCGGAAAATGTCCATGGAGGTTTTCGTAAATATTTTAAGCAAATGTGTCCTAAAGCGCCTCACTTTTAGGTATTTCTGATATTTTTGCCTTTCTTTGTAGACCCTTGATATGCAGCGCAAAGGTTCCTGACCAGATTCACGTCAGGGACGTGCATTTACATAATGAGACCCACAGTTTTAAGAACGATAAAACATTTATCTGCAGCTCCCTTTTGGTGGACTAACAGGATGCGTAACCTCAACGACGCGGACGTAATTTTCTGCATTTCGTTAGAAGTGAATATGACGTTCAAAAGCATCTGTGGATTTGTAACAACAATTCTGAATCTGCCATTGAGAGTTTAATGGACCGTTAAACTGATTTCACCTCTCATCTTCACGTTAAGTTCATCGCGGTCCTTATCAGAGACGACCCTAATCTGATCACACAGCAGTTTAACGGCGTCATGCTGTGGCGTGCAGGGGTTGCGTGCGATTTTCTTTTTCGCCCCTACAGTACATACTGTACAGCACATGAGTGGCGTTGCATCATAAAGGGTGAGCCTACATCTCTTCTGGGTTTTTTTTTCTTCTATAATGAACAGTAAATGTATCACTAGATTGACTTGAGCTGGGAGCTCTTACATCATGTGTTGGCACAGTTATCTGAGAGAAAAAGAAAACGTCTGATCCGACATAAAAAGTGTGTTTGTGTGTGTGTGTTTGTGTGTGTGTGTCTGTGTGTGCG
>CAEMYA010000009.1:607180-624144 GCA_903131615.1 Diplodus sargus
TTTTTTTCCCTTCCTCCTCCCTCTCCTCCTTGCCTCGAAGGTCCCATGGGAGCCTTGTGGTTCGTCTGCTGGAAGGCATACCAACACCACCGCCGCCACCACTGGAACCTCTCTCTTTTCTCTCTTTTCGCCCTCTCCCTCGCTCTCTCTCTCTCTCTCGCTCTCCCTCTCTCTCCCTTTTTTCCTCCTCTCTTTTTAATGTGGAAGTTTTGAGCAATTGCTGGCTGCTTCTGTGGCTTGGTGGGAATGGCATTTTTAGAAGAATGCCTCATGCTGTGGCTTAAATCCATTCCTGAGTCCCCCCCAATCACACACACACTCAGACACACCAACATAGGTGGATACTGGCGGCGCATCGGGACACTTTTATGTGCACAGATCCGGATTTGAAAATGCAGATATACGTGGACGTGAGAGAAGATGTCACTGGTGGATCCACGGACTGAGTCTGAGAAAGATGGAGATTGCGAAAAATTATAAAGATGTCACGCGCTGACCAGAGGCATGAAGCTGTACGAAACAGTTAGCCATCACGTTAGCCCTGAAGATGGATTCAAACAAGACTCGAGTCAGCGTGCCAACATGCTCACCTTGACAATGCTAGCATGCGCAGCAGTGTTCATTCAGCCAAATCGCCAGAATAAATGTTAGCTATGTACATTTCTGCGAACCACAGATGTTTTAAAAACTTAACATTTCTTTAGATTCAATTTTTCATTTTATGTGTGTCGTCTGTTTGGGTTTAAGCTCCCAAACCACTTGGTTAGAGTTGGGAAAAGATCATGTTTTAAATGAAAAAAAAACCAGTTTTTTGTTTTCGCAAGCACAGCAGGAGATGTCCCACGGTCTCGTTTAAAACGCCGGGTTTTGAGGCAAAGACGCGACTGGAAGTTGTCCTGAGGTCCCCTGACAAACATCAGAAAGGGTTTCACACTTGTTGAAATCCTTCTCGTCTGTGAGGCTCCAGCACTGTCCCCTCTACCTCTGAATATGAAAGTCAGATCATAAAACATGTAACGCTAATGTGATGTGATATGTTTTGTAAAAATGGGAATATGGCAGTTAGCCTGTGACACGTACAAATGAGAGCGCAGCAGTGTTGGCAGGAACATTTGATCCTGGCGGCTGGGCTGGATGTTCATGTACTGACTGTATTAGACACAGTCGGAGCTTCCATGTCTGAAAAGTTGAAGTGTCTTAAACTTGCATTCTTTGAATGGCCAGCAGGGGGGTGACTTCCCTGGTTGCAAAAAGTAGTCTGATTGTAGGTAAGCTTATGAGGAAGTGACTCCACTTTTCACTTGAGTTGTTCCCTCAGTAAACAGTTTCCTGATGAGTTTATGGCCTCATTCGCTAGTTTAAAGTCTTCTTTAACACCGCATGATGTTCATTTTGTAACTTATGGTCGCATTTAGAGTAAAATAGACAATAAAGCGGAGCATACTTTAGGGCGTGGCTACCTTGTGATTGTCCGTACCAGGATTCTCAGTCAAATCAATCAGGATATTCCCCCCCAGCTCCACACCGTTACCCTGATATAATCACTTAAAAATGCTTAAAAAACGGTAGTCCACACACCATTATATGACGACATGGTGGGTTTACACTTGGTGACAAAGTTAGTGTGTTAGCATGCTAACATTTGCTAATTAGCATGGAACACAAAGGGAACGTCTTCAATTTTCCAGGTCATAAACCAAAGTATTGGACCGATTAAAAAGTGATTACAGCTTGAGCTGTAAAGATCAAGTTATTACGATTCATCTTCGTAGGGGACATGAATGTGTGTACCGGATTTCATGGCGATCCGTCCCGATGGTGCAGAGACATTTCATGCAAAACCACAAATGTCAACCTTGTGGTGGCGCTTGAGTCATCAGACCAATAATGTCTGTGCACAATTTCATTGCAAGCCATCGAGCTAGCAAGCCAAGACAGTTGCTGACATGTTTCAATTTAGGCCAAACTGGAGAACTGACCGACATTATCATCCTGTTAGCGTGACTGAGAATTTGAAATCCACAAACTGCAACAATACACAATCCTAGTCTGTATCTTTTTAATTGTCGTTGATACCCTAGATGACTTCAATCCCATTTCCTTTTCGTCTGTTTTGTCTCTCTGCAGAGTTTTGGAGCGCTCAGACTACAACCGAATGACCACCCAGAACATCGGCATCGTGTTCGGGCCGACCCTGATGCGCCCGGAGCGGGACAATGGCAACATGGCGGTGAATATGGTCTACCAGAACCAGGCGGTGGAGCTCATCCTCAGCGAGTTTGACCACATCTTTGGAACGAGAGGCCCCTCTTGATCTTTACGGACGGACTGGGGGGGGTGGGGAGGGGTTCAAAAAGCTCCTCCAGATCAGACGAAAGCACAAGTAGTGCAGCGTCAACTCATGTGGTGTAAAAATGGATTTCACATCAAAAGATAATTACGGGGTAAAAAAGAACCGGGACAGAGAGCTGCTAATCATGACATCTGCCCTCCGTATAAGAGCCATGTTAAAACAATAATAGTAAAACAAACCAATTTTAGCTGCGATACTTGTGTCTGTGAGTTGCAGATGTGGAGCCGAGCCCGGGGAACGGACGCCTCCGTGTCACTTCTCCTTGATGTTTCAGACTTGACCAGGATGAATAAAAAAGCCATAAAAGTGATGAAGCTCCTCCAGCCGGTTCAGCTGGCTGAGTTTGAATCAGTTATTTATCAAGGAAGGATGTGTCTTAACGTAGCACTGAAACGAAACTTAGCAGAACCATCTCACTGTGAAAAAACAAAACAAAACACACACATGCACCACCAGCACCTCTTGCAGCAAAGGACGGACAGATCCCACCTGCAGTGCGGATATATACTGTAAAAATATGCAAACAAAGCAGGAAGCGAGCCGGGCATGTACGTGTGCCCGCATCTCCGCTGAAGACATACAGTGTTTAGAAGAAGAGTTTTTAGATTCATGTCAGAGTGCAGAGGCTAGCATGATTTCAGTGATGGGGCTGAATGTGCCAAGAGGGCAGAAAATGTTCCTTTGTACCAAATAGTAGTGTACTTTTTAGTACTTCTTAGTGAGTGGCCCCTCAAAGCTTCCCTTATTGTACAAAATTGGATCCATCTTCTATTTTTATTAGCGCAAACTCCTCAGATTAAGTTAAAAAGAGAAAAAACATGACATTGTAAATATGTGAAATACCGTCTTTGTCAACCAGTAGCACTTTGCATACAGTGTGTAACCTAAAACATGATATATATTAGCCAAACTTTAACTGCTTTGAAATTACCATTGTGTTGTCAAGATGTTGCCTGGACCTGATAACTCTCCTGCGTTGAATAAAAAAAAAAAAAGAAGTGATGAAACCGACTGTGGTCTATTTTGTGATGTTTGCCCAGGATTTGTCTCGCCCCGGTTGGGTTTGTTTATAGCGAGTGACGGGGGTTTGCGTGAGAGATAGTGGAAGTGTGTGGAGGTATGTGGGCCCTCGGAGACGCGGCAGGGGCGGAGGCATCCCCTGTGATTGGTGCAAAATGCTGCTTTTAATAACAGAACAAAAGAGGAACTGGAAATGCATATGTTTAAAAAATGTGGATTTTCCCCCAAAACCCTCTCACTCTCTCACTCTGCGGCTTTGGTAATTTTATATTGACTGTGGGTTTGGCAAAAGACAAAAAAGAGCAGAAAAGAGGCACGAGGGGGGGAGAGTGGGAGGCTGGGTGGGGGACGGAGGGGAGGGGAGGGGTCATAGCTCATAGATTTTGTAAAGTTTTATTAGATGTATTTATTCATTTTTATGTCTGTATTATTTCAAGTCCTGTGTGTGTGTGTGGAGGGTTAAGATGATGTGTGGCTGATTGATCGCCTGAACTTTTGATCGCCGTGCGCATTTCTCAAGGTCGGACTTAACATTTGATCGGCAACAGAAATATTTTCTGCTCAAATAGACGACCACATTTGTTTACTCCATTCCAAATGCATGTATGCACATAGCCATCGCAGTTTAAACATTTATCCCAGTTTTTCTCTCTCTCGTCTTCTGACAGCCGTGCGTCCGTCCCGGAGGCTCCTGAGCTTCAGACTGAACGTCTGATAATACAAGACCCTGAAAAAAGTTCATTTTCATTCAGGTGTTTTTTTTTTCACTTGTATGTTTTGTTCCTAAACTGAAGGGGACTTTTTCTGTTAATTTATTATTTTTTTTAAAACAGTGGCTTTTTTCAAACTGCTGCAGACTGGAGCTCTGTGATGTGTTTTATTTCACTTGGTGTGATGGCGCTAATGACTCCCCAAAATAGAATCAGTCCATCAGAGACACAATCAAACACCCCTCCCTCTTAATCAGCTGCGTGTTGGCAGTGAAAGTCAAACACGGTCACTTCATCTTCAAATGCTGACTTTTCTCTTTCTTTCTTTCTTTCTTTCTTTCTTTCTTTCTTTCTTTCTTTCTTTCTTTCTGTCCTCTCGCAACGCTACCCTGAATATTACTAATACATAATAATACATTTAGAACGATGCAAAACTATCAATCGACCCTCTGTGCAACAATCTGTCGTTACTTCAGATGTAGACAAAAGGCCAGAAAAACCTTTGGGAAAGATTTGCTTTCAACAGCAGATTTTTGATGCATGAACTGATGAAATCTGCCCGCCCGACATTAGTTCAAAACCCCTCGTGCATCTGTAGGTAGTTATTCTGTTTGTTGCAATGCTAAAAAAAAAAAAAAAAAAAAAAAAAATTGTTTTTGAGTCTGTGGAAGTATTTATTAAAGATTCATGCAACTAAGAGAATGAGAAGGTTGTGGAAGAGGTTGTGAACTGTTTTCATCTTCTTTTTGTGTTTCTCATCCAAGTAACTCTCGAAAGCTGGCTTCATTTTCACAGTGGAAACGTAAATGGAAGTGTACTTCACAGTGATTTTGCTTGGCCAGCTCTATGCTAATGAATCTGCATGGTTTATCTCACAGGAAGTGATGCAACCGTGATGGTAAAAGGCAAACAACTGCTCTTTTTGTTCCTGTATATCGCGGCGTGTTGGCAGTTGTTTAATTCATTTCCATGGAGAGGCAAAGAAAAAAGGGGAATGTTTGCCGTGGAGAATCACTTTGAAACTGGAAGGGAATCAGTATCTTATTCCTCATAGACAGTTTCTCTATACGTCTGTGTTCATTCTTTCTACACAGGCCTGCCTTCTCTGTCAGCTGCGGGGAATAGAAACTTAAATATGCTCAGCACTCATTCTGACAACCTGTTGCTCACTGATGGGACTCGCAAGTGATGCTGATGCTGAGTCCGCCGTCTGACTGTGGTGATTTTTGTACACCACAATAATTAAATGTCATGTTACTCACTGTCGAGCCCAGAACCAGCCAAGCTATCAGAAGAATGTCATAACATTACCGATTGTTGGTGCTACAGTTGACTAACCGCTGCTGATGCGTGGCACCCAGAGGTATCTGACCTACGTCACCCGGCCTGGTTTGTTAATGTTACGGTTAGACGGTTGTTTACTCCAACTACCGTTCAACCTAAAGCTCGGTGTATCACATAGCAGCAGAGCTGCTCAGCCCCTTGCATGCCCCTACCACACACACAGGTTCACAGGCAGAGAGCAGCCACCTCTGATGAATCATCGTGCAAACAGGCAGAGCCACAAAAAAAGTTGGTGTCACAAAGCAGACTGCAGATTGTCAGTGGTGGGAACTGTATGCTGTGATGGGAAACTGAGTGGCCAGGCCGCAATCGTCCTGTGTCTGAAGATATCTGCGTTTACGCTGAAATTTCAAACAACATTTGACGGTTCAATAGTGAAAGCAGTTGAACTTATTTCAAAGCCACTAAAGGGAAATTGTTGTTACACCTAAATCTTGTTGGGCTGATTTTTCTGGTCTCATAAGGCCTCCGGGAAAAGGTCATGAATTCAAATGCCAAGAAAATGCTGATAGCGATTTTTTTTGTTAGAATAATCAACGAAATACAACATTCTGGCGACAAAGTATGTACAATTTTATTACAAATATCCACAAACATGCAAAAAAAAATATATATAGAAAGTTGATACAAAAGTTGCATGGGTGCCAGTAAAAGATTTACTGCTTGATATAAAAAAGTGTGCAGACACAGAGCGAAAGTCAACATTTTTTGGGGGGGGCTATTTTTGACTCAGAAATAACAGGTAAGGAACTATGCAAGAGTAGAGTGGCAGTTGGCGTGTCACATATGCATATCTTTGGTGATAAACACATACGCACACACACATTATGACCAAGAAGTGTCTCTGGCGCACGGTATGCATGAATGCTACAAGCTTAGTCACACCTCATGCACCACCGTCTTATCTCGTCCTACCAAGGCTTTGTCGGATTACTCACAGTGTCTGAGTGCATCTGAGGCACTTTTCACGTTGACTACACTGCAGTCAGAAAGAGGAAGTTACAAGCTGGTGTGTGTGAGTGTGTGTGTGTGTGTGTGCGTCTTGACCCTCTCGCCACACCTCAACAGACAGTCCAAATGTGTGATAAGTTATTGTTTCAGCACGTGTTAAAACGGGCTACAACACGTGTGAATTATTACTAGAAGTAAGATATATTTTAGCCATAAATGAAACAGAGCAGCTCTGTGCGACAAGCAGTGAGGCAGTGCAGGTTTAGCATGCTCCCCTATATACCAAAAAAAAAACCCCAAAAGACACAGACTGACTTCATCTTTTTTCCCCTCTCGACTGTCAAAAAAGGTGCAGTCCGCTTCTTTTTGTGAAAGAAATAAATAACCACTTTCCAGTTCTTCCTCTTTTTACCGCTTCCTCTAAGCTCAATAGTTAAGAGCCGCTGAGCACCGTAGTTAACCTGAAGAGATGAGCTTGGTTGCACCGTGTGATTTCACAGCATGAATGATAAAAGTTCTGGCAGCGAAATACTTCAACATACAGCCCTCGCTGAAACAAAGTAATAGCTGCTTGTGGGTGTGCGTGTGTGTGTGTTTTCATTTAAAACATTTTTTACAGGTTACTGTTCGTTTCTTCAAAAAGGAGGTAAAGATTTGTATCAAACAATACCACAGGATACTGAAAAATGAATGCACTTATGAGGAAGAATAAATACAATAAAAGAATACCAGGCTGCATCTGTAACATTTAAACTTTGGTGGCATTTTAAAGCAACAGTAGATGTCTTATCATCCCGCAAATCGATCCTACATACGCTTTCCTTCACGGCCTGCTTCCTTAACCCACTCACTAGTGTGCATCTGCAACAGCTGACATGTTTCAAGCAAAGTTTTCTAAAAAAAACTTCCTCCTGGATGTAAAAATACAAAGGCCTCTGCTTTATGGGTTGTGCAAGAGTCAGCAGCAGCAAGCATATAATAAGTGAGACATGAGGATATGTGACACGACCTCAGACGAGTCAACCCAAATGTTCTAGCTGTCCTGATAAACAAAAAAAACAAAAAAACATGTTTAAAAAGAAATACAAATAAACACTGTAGGTACGTCAAGTGTATGTTTCGTGATAAAATACTGAACTTTGTAGCATCAAATATATTTTCTTCTTATGGCTTCATCCGCTTTAAGGCTGTCTATGCTTTGGCAGTTCTGTGCATTGTTTCATGTTGTAAAATGAGTAAAAAAAAAAAAAAAAAATCAGTGGAGCTGTTATATTCATGAAAACTGTATCAAAAAGTCTTAATATATATATAGTATATGCATTGTATTAGCTTAAGTTTTTATTCTGGGTAAATCTGTAATATCCAGGCTCAGTTCGCATTTGTCCAAGACACCGTTCTGGTCCTCTCCATCCCAGAATTGTCTCTCTGCATCATCAATATGGTTTCCCACATCGTAACTGTTTCTCTCATTCTCCCCTGACGGAGATTCTTGGATGGGATCTCCTCCCAGCTCCTCCGCTGCCCCTGACAAACTCAAATGGGCTTCTTCCACATGACCATCGCCTGCCTCTTTGTCCTCGTCCTCCTCGTCCTCGTCCTCATCCTCCTCCTCCTCCTCCTTGAGGACCTCTGCAGCTCCATCCAGACTGGAATCGCTGAGGAAGGAGTGCGGGGTTTGGGTATCCTCCATCGACAGAGGGGTCTCGTCAGCGAGGCGATTGTTGCCGGCCCCCGGGGTGAGAGGCATCTCCTCGTGGTCTTGGTCGGGATCCTGGTCTTTGCTGCAGTAAGCGTAGCGGTGGTTCATATGCTGTGAGTACGAGCCGGAGTGAGAGAAGCGTTTGCCACACTTGTCACATTGGTAGGGTTTCTCTCCAGAGTGCAGCCGGCTGTGTTCAATCAGATGGTGCTTATGCTTGAAGGCCTTGTTGCAGATCTTGCACTCATGAGGACGCTTGCCTGAAATGAACAGAGAGAAGTCATTATCAGTGTACTATAAAAAAGCTTTTCTATTTATTTTTTTTCTAAGACACATTTATGACTTTGCAACATGTGCACAAGCTACAAACCTGTGTGCTCGTATTTGTGTCGCAACAGAGAGCTGCTCTTCTGAAAGGTTTTTTCACAAATGTCACAAGCGTAAAGCCCCTCGTCAGTCTTCTTCAATCTCTTCCTCCCCGGCCCTCCGTCTCCGTCCAGTCCTTCATCCATGAGAGAGAGGTAGTCCAGAGCTCCACGGCTTAACACCTCACCCTACGGAGATGAACATGAACATTTGTAGCGTTGCATTATAACATAATATGTTTTTTTGCTGATGTGTAATTTTGAGGATGTTCTTTAGTTATACAAATATTTTTCTAAAACTGAAAGAGAAGCTTTACTCACCATGAGAGCTTGTCTCTCCTGGTGGATCTTTTTCAGCGTCGCCTCTGCCTCGGCCTCCATCATGTAAGCCATAGGGGAGAGAAACCCCGGGCTGGTAGCTGGTTGACCAAATGGGATCGGTGGGATGCCATCGTGCCCCGACAGCCCTAAAGGAGACTGGTTGAAGATAGGAAATCCGTTGTATAAGGCACCAGGGAAGACAGGCGCTCCGGCTCCGCCGTAGACTGGGTGGTGTTGAAGGGGTAGATGCGAAGTTGGACTCGGCCTCTTGAGCGGCTGGCTCCCGAGCTCTCTCCTCTCTCCTCTGGCTGAGTTTCCATTTACAGTTTTGTTTCTCTCCTCTTGGTCTGAGAGCTGCTTCGGCAGCGAGAGGTCCAGAGGTTCACTCTGTGACCAGGGGCTTCCGGTCTGCTTCTGAGGGGAGGGAAGGTCAGGGGGACAGCTGGTGAGGTCGAGGACCGGAGAACCGAATCCTGAAGAGGAAACTCTCCTTCTGGCTCGAGGTGTTGACAGCTCTGGGGAACAGTTGATTGGTTGGCTTGGACTTCCTTTTTCCTGGCGGGACCAAAAAGCTCGTGAGGGCAAGGCGTCATGGTGGTGTGGCGGCGGAGAGTGCATCGCCACCAAAAGCTGCTGCGGGATGGCGTGCCAGCTGGGCTTCTGTAGCGGTGACTTGCTCTCAGAGAGGCCGTTGGGTACTTCGCTCGGTTTGCTGTTCTCTGGTTGCAGAGCAGGCCTGGGGAAGAATAAAGGGGACAGGGGGTGGTCTTTGCTGCGAAGACCCTCCGGCACCTCCACCACCTCTCTGTTCATCTTACAGAGGTAGCGCTCATGCTGCAGGAGCACCGCCACATTCGGGAAAAGCTGGAAGCACAAGCGACACGTCACCCCGAGCACGCCTCTCTCCCCTTCGCCTGACCCCGCGGCATCTCTCCTCCTGTTAGGCGACCCCTTCCTGTCGGACCCTCCTCCATTGTACATCACCCTTCTATCCTCCATTGCAGCTCTTCCTCCTCCTTCTCGGTCCATCTCCTCGTCTTTCTTCACCTCCCTGTGAAGCATCTCCTGCAGCATCTGCTCAAACTTGGTCCCCGAGTGCAGATAAGGCAGCAGGGTGGTCCCTTTGAGTATGCTGTCCCTCAGAGAGAGTTCTGCTGATGGGTCCCAAAGCCGAGGCAGGTCTGAAGCTCTGGGGAAGCGTGCGGGGTTGTGGCCGGGGTCCTGCAGTGAAAGCTGGTGAGGATCCTCTGGTGCTCGACCAAGAGGCCTGGCGTTATCTTGGGCCTGTGGAGCCATCGGAGAGCCTTTGTCATTACTGTTTCTTCCCCCGCCTGCAGAGGGAGATGTTGGAAATGAGTGGTGGTAGGAGCTTTGGTTATGTCCATTAAATGCACCACTGGCTCCGCTGGCCCCACTTCCTCCACCATTCAGGCACTTTTTGCTGCTGAGGTGTGAGCTGTAGGAGCCAGAGTGAGAGAAACGCTTCTTGCAGTTGGAGCACTCATACGGTTTCTCACCTTGAGGACAACACACAGACAGAAATAGGTTTAAAATACCTTCTATATGGATTTGATCCTTCCACATTTTTCATAATTCTAATCTACTGTCTACAAGAATTATTGCAACTTGTTTCCTGTCAACACATCAAATTAGGTATAATTTCATGCCACATGATAAGTGAGGGTTACAGATACAGTGGAAACAATTGCAAATTGATGGGTGAGCACGACTGTTTTGATGTTATTTTGTCTCACCGCTGTGGATGCGGAGATGCTCTTTGAGGTGGTGTTTATACTTGAAAGCTTTCCCACACTGCAGACATTTGAACTTCCTGGTCTCCATGGCTTGATCCAAAGTGATGGCAGTCTAGGACCATGAGACATTGTTAGTTGTTTTGTAACGCAACACATTCAGGGAAGAATGATCATCAGTTTTATCATCACAAAGTTACAAATAAATAATGCTGCAGTTGTAGAAGTTTGCTGCTGTCTGTCTCACCTTGTCCTGCATCTGGTTGTGAAGTGCCAGGTGTCGCTCCATCTGTGCTCGAAGAGTGGCGGTGTATCCACAGAGTGGACAGACCATGTGGCCCCCCTCCCTCTCCTGACAGTACTTAATGTGTTCCCTTAAAGTAGCTCCTCGCTGATACATCCTGTGGCAGAAAAGACAGGCCTGCTGGGTCCTTCCTGCATCTGGAGACCAGAGAGAGAATACATTTTAAACAGACCGTGGAAACATTCATTAAATCCATCCATCCATCCAGATTTGTTAAAAATCACTTTACCATTACCAGCTGCAGCTTTAGAGTGATGCTTACACAGAAATGCATCAATGATTTTCATCCAGTGATTTAATATATATCATTCTGAAATGTGCCATTCTGCTTAATGAGTCATTGCGCTTTTGGCATATTTTTATTCTAAGACTTTTGTACTTCAGTAACATTTTTAATGCAGGATTGTTTCTTGTAAGAGTATTTCTACACTGTTGCATCACTAATTTTAGTTAAGTAAATGATCTGAATACCTCTTTCACCACTGACAGAACAAGGACGTGTGTAGGTACATTTGAGCGTAACTGAGGAACAAAATGTTCCAGAAAATATAAAAATATGACCATGTTGTTTAAACACTATATTTGCGCTGAATTAGTGATTTTGTTGTAATCCAATGATCTAAACAAAATGTTGAACAAGCAGAATATTTAACTTGTTGGAAAGGATCGTACTGCTGCATGCATGAATTGCTACGATGTGTTAATGTGTTGCTTTTTTCGAACCCTCCGTTGAACTATTAGCGGTCGATAAGCTGATAGATGTTTTCCTTTCTGTTTTCTCAGAATGACATAGCGAAGAACAATCTGATATATGTCACTGATATTTACTGTCCGCCCACAAGCAGCGGTTCATGAGAACTGACGAGACAGAGCAGTCACTTAAGGGTTGTCTTTAATTTCATAACATTGCGGTTGTTCCTCTCGTTGGCGTACCTGCTCCGTCAGGTGAGCGGTGCTGAGCTCCCGGGGACCAGATGGCAGGTGGCAGCTCATCGTGCCCGCTGCTCGGGTGGTACACTGCTGCTTTGCCATTGTGGTTCAGATGGTCCAAGAGACTTGCTGAGGTAGAGGCCTTCCTCAAGTGGGCCAGAAATTCATAATGGGCCAGGTCCTCAAAGGCATTCTGGGAGTCTGAGTTCTTATCTGAGAATAGAAAGAAAAAAAAAGAGATGAGGAACTGAAACATCCACATATTTCATCTGAAGAAATATGAGTTTTGTTGAGCTGTGTCTGGCATTTTTGTCAAATGTTCTACATGATTCTGACTCATGCACACACGCAGCCTTCTTAGCGACATTTGCAAGAAAATATTATTGCTACAAGTCTTTTTCCTTTGGGCTAATGGGCCACATGCCTAAGTGAAATAAAATTGTGGCCAAGAAGCACAACTGTTACTGTTTTGAAGTGTGTGTCTCTGTCCATGATTATAATTTACTGTTATATGATCGATCTTAATGCTAAATATGCTGATTACTTCCTTGATTAATAATCTAGTTCACGTGAAGTCAGAACATTTTGTAAAGTACAGTAAATACAGTTTCCCACAGCATTAGACTTCCTCGAACAGCTTGTTTTTTCTGAGCAATTCTCTGAGCAATTCAAAGATTTTAGATTAGATTAGATTCAACTTTATATTTTCCGTTTACAATGATAGAAAATCACAAAATAGTCACATTTCATTTTATAAAATTTTTCTGTCAGTTGACAATAATGATGCGTGTGTGTGTATGTAAACCTTGTGAAAATGCAGGAGGGATGTGTTTTTTTTTTAGCTGATCCTTTTTTGCGAGATTTTTTTAAACGTTGCAAAAAAAGAATCTGAGCATTTGCTCTCACTTTTTTTTCACAGCATATGAGTCGTGTTATGACAATAAATACAGGACAGACAACAAAAATTAGGTATGAAAAATTTCACTTGCTGTGCAAAAGCTTATAAACATTATCCAGTTATTGTGCAGATTAATCAATCAATGGCACTGGAACACGACCACCCCTGAACTGGTTTATCTAAAAGCTCTTTGAGTTCACCATATTTAAAGCTGGTGAGCAGTCTCGTACATGGGTGCATCAGCGTGGTTAAACCACTGCTGCCATTACATTTTCCTGTTCTGCATGTGCTAAATCAGATCCTTGAGAGAGGGTTTGCTGTCATAAATTCATTAGAGTAAATGTGTGTTTGAAGAGGAGGTGGGAATAAAGTGTAAACTGACACTGCGCAACTCAGTCTAATGGAACAAAATTGTTTACTTGAAGACTGACAAATAGAACAACAGATCCAGGGAACGAGTTGGCCACATATGAAACTACGTTTTAAAAAATTCCTTCTCATTCGTGTCTGCGAGTGCAGCGACAGGCCGGCACAGAGGGAGAGAGCCAAGAGAAGAAGAGAGGGCGCCTCCTATCACGAATCAAGCCAGTCAGCTCACAGCGACTTTGAGGAAGATTTTTCAAATGTTTGCAGATGTTGGCATATTTTGAGCTGTTTTTTTATGTGGCGAAGGGAAGAGCCTGTGCGGTTGAGTGTTGTAAAAACTCAGCTTTGCCTTCATCAGGCAAGGCCAAATCACACGAGGCGAGGGAGCTAAGTGATTGTTAGTAGGCAAGCCGCGTGAGCCTTTGATCTCTCCTAAATAAAAGGGAAAGCCTCACGTCGCGCAGTGCTGATTTCAGTACCGTAACGTCACCTCTTTGATGCATGGAAATATTGTGACATTGTGTGGGATGAGTTCTTTTGTCATGCTTTCAGAAGGCTGCCTTTTCAAAGAGAAGAGCGAAAAAAGGAACAGCTTGTAGGGAAGGCATGGTTTCACAAGGAGCTGATATGAAGGTGTATCTAGAGGGCTCTGGGCAGCATCATGAGACTGGGGGTGTCTTGCGTCAGAAAAAACACTGTAAACTTGTTTACACATACAGTAGTAGTATTCATACTGTACACATATTACCAAGCTTTGCCAGCATATTTATGGATATTTTATAGTTTAGTGCTTAAATTTAAAACACAAAAAGGTCGATTTTTTTTGTAACCTGACAGCTCTGTATTAAAGTTTACTTACAGTACATCCTCATTGGTTCCTGATCTCCCTCCCTGTCAGCGGTAGAAGCACCGGTGGCGTCCTCTGCGACCTCCGGCTCCACCTGCCCCCAGTAGTTCCTGCTGCCAGGGCTGAGGCTGTGCGGCCGCGTGGAGTGAGCAGGGCTGCCAGGTTCCTCCGTCCCCTCGCTGGGCGTCAGGCTGGTCTTGTCCAGGCTCTCCTGGCAGTCCTGGGGCTCCAGGCTCCACAGGCCGACCTCATCCTCCCCCTCTGATCCCATTGAACTCACTTGCTCAGCATCCACTGTGAGAAGAAAAAGAACAAGAGGAAATTTATGAGGGAGACTTAAGACACTGGCTCAGGCTGACGGGTTAAATACTCATTAGGGACGTCTGATTTTGCAACACTGCGCTGTATCTTTAAGCATGTTAAAAATCAAATACTGTTGCAATTCCTAGGGTCTACATCGAATGAGATTCAAAGTATTATTCTGTGTCTGAATGTATTTATTATTTTTAGACATGTGTTTCTTATCATGTCAGACAGCATTCAAGTGGTTGAGCTGTCGATTGTGATCAAAACAAACCAGAGACCATTCTGCATCACTTTAGAGAGGTGAAACAGAAACTCAACCAGGCATTAAAAAATGTTTTGTAAATTCTGAACTATATCTTAGAGGTCTTTTGGACTTTACTATTATTTGCTTTAGTTTTTCTATTATATTTCTGTATTGAAGACAAATGAAACTGTCATCAAGTGAAGCTGTTTGATGTGCTTGACATTTTTTTATGACTTTGTGTGGATCAATACAGGCAGACTCAGCATGCGACGTCCACATTTGTTTCAAGGAGATCCAAAATATTTAATTGGGCTTTCTTCTTTTACGATACAAATATTTCTTCAGACAAAGAAATATTAAGTATTTAGAGTCATTTCTGATCAATGCCGGTGTAATTTCTAAAGAGATGGTTTTAATCTGACAGTACTGAGAGTGAAACTTGGTTTTCATCTGTAAAATGAAAATACAATATTGATCTATTTAAATAAAAATATATGTATTTAATTAAAGTCATGGCTAATATAAGCACATTTTCTTAATTGGTTATTAAGCCTCAATCTAATAAATTACAGGCTGTTTAATATTCTTATCAGTTATTGTAATCATGCAGTTATATATAAAATATCAAATATCTAATATCTAACAAGAGGATTTGCCATTTGAATCCCTTAAAATTTTCTTAAAATAGTTCACAGAGCAAAACTTTTTCACACATGTGTAGATTGACAAGTATGTAGCAGAAGACCGAGGGTCAACAAAATTAGAATAAAACAATCCTGCACACTGTCCTCTTCACTTGTAATAAGAAAAAATGTTTATCTTTCAGTACACAGACCTGCTTCAGATTATTCTGATTTAAAAAATGACGTGCTAAGGCTGTGTATTTTTTAAATTAAAAATAACCCCAGGAAGGTAAACTAATGAACTGTACAGAAACATTGTTATAAAACTTTTCCTGATTGCGAGTAAAGAGGGCATTTTTTCTGTTCTGAGTTTGTTGAACTTATACAGTTTACGTGTAATTGCTCTTAAAGAACACAATTGACGCGACTGTAGAAAACTGTTTTTACGTCTAAATTCGCATGCACGGTATGTGACTTGCGATGTAGAAGGGATATTGAGCAGCAGTAAGAAGAAAAGACAAATAACATATTGTAATTTTAAAGTGTACCCTCTGTGCCCAGACTGCAGCGAAACTGGAAAGGCGCATTACTTTTTCCCATGGCAGAGACAATAAATGACAATCACAAACACATGCCCGGGATTTCAGCTGTTGGCTCTCATTTCCAAATTCTTTTTTTGAGGACTCTCTGTTTCTCTCTCGCTGATTGGCAATATCTAATCACGAGTAAATAATGACCATTTAAGAACACAAATAGACTCCTTGCCAGCGCTTTTTAAATATACCATCAGAGAAAGCCAACCCATTGTCAAGAGGGGAACATCGACTGTGCCAACACGGAGACGACCAATTCTTCTTTTTGTGTTGTGAAAACAAAAGTTTCTGATCAGTATATGATGAAGCTCGCAGCAAAACATCGCCATGCTTCTTATTAGTTTTAAATAAATGTTCCCCTTTGGCCGTGAGAGTCTTGTGCCTCTTTTCATCACATCAGAGTGCAAATAAGGTTTCACAGCTCTTTAAATTTTTACCAAACACAAACAAAGTTTATTCATTAAACTGTCAAAACAACTCTCAGTCACCCTTGAAAGACTTTTTATTTTTGTTTGAGTCGTTCCAAATGCATCCTTACTGACTGGTGAGCACGATAATTGACGAGCGCTTTCGTCTCGTCGACACATTCAGTTTACGCCCCACGGCTCGCAGTGACAAAGCCCGGAGACAGGAGACATTTTAGCAAATCTACCTCACTGACTTTACATCTAGAAGATGCAAACAGACACAGATAACACACACACACACACACAGACACACACACACACACACACACACACACACTCACTCCATTACTGAAAGACGAGAAGAAAAGAATGTGGGGGGCAGTGCTGCATAGGGGCCGGCCCGCAATCACAAACACACAAGCCTAAAATATAAACCTCTGAGGATTATATTAGCTAATCTCGATATTTAACACCTACACGTGTATCTGTATGTGTCAGCAAGTTGTGTGTCATGCCTCAGCCCCTCATCTCATCTGACACCAAAACTCTGATTCACAGAGGCTAGTCATCCAGGCCGCTGCTCCATGCTGCTAACATGGGGCGGAATGACTTGCTCTTCTTATGGGGGGTGAAATTGGTCATCAAATGAGCTTCCCCACAGCAAACAGCTACGAAGTTATATGATGTAGTTGAGGTCGACCTATCAGCCCTGCAGGAGTTTCCTGGGATGATAGGGACATACCGCTGGGCCCGAAAACAGCAAAAATCTGGTTCGGATTAGCATCAAATTGGCTCTAATTTTCCCTCCCATGACAGTGAGTGACACTGAGCCTATATGTGCTGTCATTAAAGCCGAATGGCTTTCATTATCGAGCCTGCTGATTTATTTATTCGGATGGCGACTGCATCCTTCAAATGGGTCTTTTTTTTTT
>CAEMYA010000009.1:627216-670490 GCA_903131615.1 Diplodus sargus
ACACACACACACACACACAAAATAGGGTATAGAGAAATTAGAAAAACAAACAAACACGGCTTGCATTGTGGGAACAAATGGGGAGAAAGACCGATCTGCTGCTGCAGAGGACGCAGCATGATCAAACACAACAAAGAAAGACAGATAATAACTGCGTGTGTGTGGAAGCGAGGCTCCATGAATATCTGAATTGCAGTCAGAGATAGAAAAGTTCAAGCCCAGTCACGGCTCTGTGCCTTCAGATGTCCCACTCATTAGGAGACACCACCCTGTCAGAGCATTTAAACCACCACCGCCACAGAATGTGCAGAGGGACCGAGGACCAACATCTGCACTTTGAACGACGCAGAGGCGCACACAACAATCAGATCAAGAAATAAAACAACAGGCTAATTTCCCCATATTGATTAAGGCACAAAGACAGAAGCACAACAGCAATACAATTCTGCACACTGAGCAGTGAGTCTTTAAATTGGCAACAAACAGCATATTGAAACTATTTTGCCTTTGTTCAGTGTGGTTTTTAATGATTCTGTTCACTAAGGGCCCTTGTGACACAAAAACAGAATCCCCTTTGGCATTTTATTAGCTTCAAAGCCACTGAGCCATTCACTGATAACACTCACAAAGTTGATTTGTCAACGAGTTGCGCTTTTAGTGCGACTGTGTGCTGGTGTTAGTTTCATTATTCACATACGAGTTCTCAGTACGACTTCAGGGCCAGGCTCGGCGAATCAAAGAACAGCCCTGAGTTTAACGCGCTGTGGTGTTGTGTATAGCTGCTATGGCCGCCCAGAAAACAGGGCTCAGACATCTGAAAATCGATTGAGATCAGCAGCACTGATCTGTTATTCTCTATCTACATGTCACATCACTGCACAACACAGTGAACCACATCTGCTTACTGGAAACCTGCTTGCATGTGACTTCAAACACAGACTGGTTAAACCAACAGCAAATAAGCAGAATTAATGTAAAGCAAAACCGCCAAACAAACAGTTAAAAGCTCTAACTTACTGTACAGTCTGCGTGTGGGTGCAGGGCAACCTAATCTACCTCATGATGAAACTGAGAAGGTAGCAACTTTGCTGCTACTTTTTTTTTTTTTTTTTTAATCATCCACCTTCAGTACTTAACTGTTTTTTTTTTCTTCTTCTTTACATCTGATAGGTCTAATCTCCTCCTACTCATGTTCGCAATTCGCCCATGCGTACTGCACATCTTTCATTGCTCTCTATGTACATCTGAACATGTGTGAATTCACTTCAACCAGATTAGTGGCTCCAATTGCCAAACGTGCAAATTCCAAATGCAAAGCACAAACATGACATCGTGGACTATCATTAAACCTGCGCCCAAACAGCATTTTCTGTGCTGCCATGTCTGCAGGCATTGATGCATTTCAGAGAAAGACAGAAAGTGACAAATAGGTGTGGTGAAAGAGAACATGGACAGGAAAAGGGTCCCAAATAACTTGTGGGCTAGACCAGCAATCACACCACAAAGGTGCATACATGTACGTGCTTTTGAAACAGTGAGAAAACTGTGACTCATGTGAAGGTGCAGCGCCCTGAACTGACACACATGGAGCGGCAGTGTGAAGAAGAGAGAGAGCAACACACACACACTCAGGGTGTACTTTCATCCCCTCTTGTAGATCCCACTCGAGCTATGTATTCTTAGATTGTGGTGAGTCAACTCCAGACATATATGAGATATTTTTGTAGCCTATAATGATGTTAACTTTTACAGAGTTGATAGCTGCTTCCACTTCAAAATTAATAGCCTTACATTTCTCGCAGGTAGAGATTAGAGAGGCAGTGATGCTTCTTGCAAGATAATTAGCTTATCATTCAGTGTGTCATTATGATAACTGTTATCTTCCTCAACGGATCACGTGGCCTGTTTTCGTATGTATGCTTTTTTAAAGTGCAGCATCTGAGCTATAGGAGTTACCCAAAACAAACCACGGAGGGTTAAAAATGGATGAGCACTTCAGTCGAATTTTTTTTGAGGATTCTTTTCCATGTTGGTTTTTCTCTAACCACAGGTGCTTGAAAAAAGTGAGGAGGAAAACGAAAATGAATAGAGATCACAGATCATATTGTATAACATTTTGTCTATGACACAAGTGCTTTCCTGTACCTGTCTCTTGTGGTTTCCCTTGTAAGAGACAAAAAATTATCACCAAAAACTGCTACAACAACAGACTTGCTGCTCTAATCCTAACACCTAACATGTTAGCTGTTTACCAAACAGAGTCATCAATTCGCATGCAAAAAAATTGCAGCAATCAGTTTTTTCTTTTCGCAGAAATGACACAAGGTGTGAGTGAAGAGGTGTGCAAAGAGCTTTTGTGGTTGTCTGTGTTCTTCCTCTGGAGGTTTCCTGTATGCTGCTGCCTACATGTTTGCCACCATGTTTACCTGTCCTGTCGACCACCACAGTGACATTTGTCAAAAGAGAATTACCTCGTGTGACAGCAACCTTTATCTTCAAAGCAAATACGTGTGGCTGTCTGCGTTTGTGCCATTTTTTTTTTTTTACTTTGTCGGAAGCTTTGATGAGGAAGACACTATTCTCTATGGTAATGCTGTAGAGAGATTTTTTTTTTATTTGTTCTATACTTCTCAGGATAAAGCAGTTTTATATGTATAAAAAACATGAATAACAACTGTATCTTAGTTGGATTCTACAAACTGCGTCAGCTAAGAAAGGTCATGCTTTCAACTGTTTTTTTAATTTTTTTTACAGCACGTTTTCTCGAGACACTGAAAAATCATAGGTGTATTATATGAAATTCCACATCAAAATGTCTCAAAGCGAAAAGTTCTTGGTTGTAAATTTTCTAAAAGTTTCCAATAATGTTCAAATGTGCGTTTCCGGGTAGAGCCGTCTTTTGTTTTGTTTTGACTGAGAGACCGCAAAAATTGCACACTCTGCATTGAACTCGTTCACGCTAGTCTTTGAATTTGAATTGATTCGTTCTCTCAGCAAATTAACATCCAGAACAATCACACCGTTCACGACAATCCTCATGACTTACAGACTCCGATCTCATTCATTGTCTCATTCTCACTTCCTCATTAAATATCTGTCATAAAATCTCAAACAGGCAACAATTTCCACTGACCTATTAAAGTTAAAATAAGAAACTTTGTTGATATCATTCTGGACTTCCCTACAATGTCATGCTGAATTGTGTCATTATTGTGTCATTTGACTCATTTACCGTGTCAATGACTCACCAGCAGTGACAAACAGACTTTACTATTGTATCCGCAGTATACTGTGCGAAAGCTTGAGCTCTGTGTCAGTACACCGTAAGCCTGTGTGTGTGCATCTGCTGCACTGGAAGTAGGGTGATGTTGATGAGAAAAGGTTAGTCGGGTTAAAGGAACACGTTATTTTGAGCTGGCCCTCTGCCGCCTCCTCCTGTGGCCCGCGCTGGTTTTCCGTGTAGCGAGGGATCGGTGCTGGAATGCAGTAACGGTCACAGAGGGACCCACGCGCTCACCACACTGTGAATCAAAAACCAAACTCCACTTCATTAGGCTCCTGTCATTGCAAAGACTCTCACACCACTCTATAAATACCCCTGTCTCCCCCCTCCAAATTTGTTTTCCCTCTTTTTTCTTTACACATGAAAATGCTCGGGGACCGTTCCAGCTGTCTGATGTGGCTCTTTATTTTGTACGTTGGCGCAAGAAACCACACAATAGTGGCTCCTTTTGAATATTAAAACATTCTCTGACGGAGCACAAAGGTTCTTAAGTTTTTTAATAGGGGTGCACGCTAAATAAAAACTTCGCTTTGAGCTTAACAGCTATACAATGTGGGATCTGGTTAGTTCGGCTCGAGCTGCGACTTTTAGTTACTACGGGAGATTTGTTTTGAGGGTGAAACAAATATGTCTGGTATCCCACTGACTTTGTCTACATCTGCATATAAGGTCTGTTAGAGGTGTTTTGCAATATGCGGTGTTCTTGAAAAGAACAATTTAATGCATTAAAGCCCCAAATGTCTTCATCTAACCACTCAAAGTAGATTTAAAACACAAAGAAATAAGAATTTGGAGAAAGCCACATTATAAAAGATCAGAGCAGACCATATGAAGGTATTACAGCAACATCAATTCAACTATTATTACAGCTCTCACTGCCACTACAACTGACAATAATAATAATTTGCTCTGTTATTCCTCCTCACTTTAAACCACTAAAAGTAAAAAATAAAAGTCCTGACAGTCCGCAAAGGAAAGACGAGAACAGACCGCTCGTGGCCTCAAAAGTCATTCAGTAAATTTAGAAAGTATAAAAATGTGACTGTATCTAAATATACTTTGCCTTATAATGATAAATGGCCTAATAGATGCAGCCTGACAGCCAGTTCCTGCTTGGTTAACCTACAGACGGGGCGCCATCCTCTGGCCCACACTGACATTACATCCTCCAGCCGAGAGATGATGATACTCTAAAGCATTTCATGTGACCACATGTGACCTCCATGGCTTTGAAACATAGAAGACATGCCTTTCTAATGTGTCACTCTGCTTTTATTTTCTTTGTCTTTGTCTCAGTTGTTCCTCACATGTCTGCAAACACTATCTGCTCTCTTCTCTCCGTCCCTGCCTCGCTGTCTCTTTTTTTTTCGTCACTTTTTCTGCTGCTTAAGCACGCACATATAAAGAAACAGCAAAAAGAGGAACACACAGTTGCACAAACTTAGTCCACACACACACACACACACACACACATACACACACACACACAGGCTATTAAACTGGTCTTTATGTGGTTAAGCAGTTCTGATTAGGGAGATGTATGAGTCATATTGCATATTAATTTACACACATCCTTATGCTTGTTAGTTGCAGCTTGATGTACTTGCGTGTGTGTGTGTGTGTGAGAGAGGGACTGTGCGTGCTGTGCATGTGAAGCCCGAACCAACGCCTTGAAAAAGAAACTAATTAAAGTCATGGAGAAAAATGCAATGGCAGCAGAACCGCACAAGAGAGTGTGTGCATGTCATTACTGACCTGGAGAAAAAAAAATGATGGCAAGAAGAGAGAGAAAGGGAGAGGGAGAACAAAAACCTCAACCAGCGAAATAATGTATATAAAAAAAGACTCGACAAGAAGAAAGGTTTAAAAAGCAAACTTCGGGAGTTTAAGAGGATCTTTGATGTGTATCAGAAGAGGAAAGCAGCCTTGCGACTGGGACGACAGTAATTTTAAGTCGAAGCAGAAGGCTGGCTGACTGGCTGCCTGGCTGACTGACTGTGGGCTTTGATGGCGCTGGCTGTTTGAAGTGGTTTTCGGGGGATGGGAGCAGCGTGTGGTGTCAGTGGGACAGGGGAGGCGCTCAGGGAGAGGGGGTGGGGGGCATAGTGGCGACAGTGCAGGGCTTGGGGAACCCGGGGCTGGGAGGAGGAGCGGAGGATGGATAGATGGAAGGAGAAGGGAAGAAAATAGGAGAAGGAGTGGATAAAAATGTAAGACAGGGTCAAAAGGGATCGAGGGTGGGGGAGTTGCGAAACAAGGAGATAAAGAGGAATCAAAGGGGTGATAAAGAAGACACTCACACGTAGTGAAAGAAAGGCAACAGATGACAGCCAAATAAAGCCGCAAATCTGAGGAAAATGTGACAATGAAGTAAATGAAGTCAAACTTCCAGAGCCCCGTCCCAATATCAGGCCTGGACACATTCACACCTACCCATTACTTGTATCATTTAGATGACGTTACCTCCCTCTGATATGCTGCCAGGCAGCTTTATGACTTACTTCCCCCTCCATCCCTCCTGCAATTCTGGACACATGCACCGTATAATCATAACTGCACTGTTTCGCTGAGGTACCCAAGTCGACCGCACTGCCGAAAAACGGAAAATAAATCGATTCTTTACAACTTCAGAATGCTTTTGTCCCCCTTAGCTATTCATTATTATTTTCATTAATGACTGATCTATATAGTTAAAAAGAAGACCTCACTGTATTTGTCATTTTGCAACACCATCAAACAAACCATAACCTGTCAAGAGCCATGAGAAATTCTATAAAAACGATGAGATAAGACTATCTACTAGATTGTTAGACGGTGATAAATGACAGAGTTGACCAGTGCGTACTGATTAACTTCGCTGCTTCCTTTCTCGCACTAAATATTTCCGGTGCATGGATCCTGTTCCTTATCATACCTGAACTTTAAGCGATTAATTCAAGTGATCTAATAGTGCATGCTGCAATATCTTTGCAAAGTGTGTTAAGACCTGAAAAAAAGAAACCCTTTAAAGGCATAAAAACAACCAGCTATGTTTTTTTTTTGTAAGTAATATGTATGCAATGCAGACAGGATGATTGACTGAATGAAAGAACAAAATTATTGCCTGCTAGGCAGCATCTGCAGAGGCCATCTGCCTCTGAAAGTGTCTGGTGGAGACAAAGTGGAAATGTGCTAAAATGAAATGTTGCTAGCAAAATAAAGAGTGAGGGAGTGAGTGGGAGGGAGTCAGATAGTGTGATAGTAAAATTTAAGAATTTAAGACCAAAAGCCTTGACCGTTACAGGTGGGCCTAAGAAATCAGTGGAGCGTGTTTGCTTCATGATGGAATGTGTTTACTCCGTCCCAGGTAATATGCGCGTGTGCAGTATCTGTGTGTGTGTGTGTGTGTGTGTGGGATGTACAGGTCAGATGAAGGTGGTGGTGCCAGGTGATCACAGGTACAAGGAGAAGAGGGAGAGTCGGCTGGCTGACCTCTAACAAAGGGCCTTTCTTATAGGCAGTCCAAGGTTGTTTTTTTTTCTCACCTGGGCTGATAGAAGTACCAACACTTGGTGGACATTATGTAGCAAAAGATATACATTTGTTGATTTTAAGACTCTGTTTATGTATAGTGGAGATGCCTTTAATATCTGTGGTTGTTCCGCTCTGTAGACTTGAGAGTAACATTTCATTTAACGGGTCTGCAAATTTTTCTGGGAAAAAGTGGTGGTAATTACAGAGTTACATATTTAAAATGTATCTGGAATTACCCCCCAATTACCACAATTAACTCAAAATGAATTGAAAATCACTCTAATCAATTAGTGGCCTGCTAAGAGAATGTTAGACAGGAACTAGTCTGAGGTTAAGCTGAAACAACTCACTTAAATTTAGTGGCCTGCTGAAAGGGGAAGTTAGAGAGGAACTAGTTGGAAGTTTCCTGGAAATGTACTAAAGAAATTACCAGCTATTTATAAACTGCTTCTGGGAAAATATAAGAATGATGGGGCAATTTTCAATAAATATTGAGGTAATCATAGTGGTAATTTCGGGGTAATTTCAAATACTTTGCTTGTTTAATACCACCTACTTACCGTGAAATTTCCAGACACGTAAAATTAAGTGAAATCAGATTTAGTGGTGATGTTGCAGATTGTAACCAATGAAAGGCCGCTTGCCTTATCCTCCACTGCAGTGGCTCATTCTCAGGTAATGGAAACACGATTCTTAGATTCAGGTGACAAGTTGGGGTAATGCCGTTGTTAGTCCATGAAAAACACAATATGCAAATTACTTTTTTGTTGGGACAAGTAACTCAACACGTTTGTATTAAAGTAATGCATTATTTAGTTACATTTTCAAATAAGCAAGCTGTTACTGTAAGAATTTCAACATATTTCGCTGTTTCCTCTGTCAGTTTCTTTCCTACTTC
This sequence comes from Diplodus sargus, assembly GCA_903131615.1. Classification (NCBI taxonomy): domain Eukaryota; kingdom Metazoa; phylum Chordata; class Actinopteri; order Spariformes; family Sparidae; genus Diplodus; species Diplodus sargus. Next base: position 634,911 of record CAEMYA010000009.1, read on the forward strand.
TTGGCAGGTAGTGCACAGCCACCTCCAGCTGTGTCGGGGCTACGGGTCATGTCAGTGTGCAGGTACATGTTATGCTCCAACATGATGTACTGGAGGCTATACAAGCCTGTTTTCATAGAGGCAGGCATACTGTGCAGCTGCGACCGGTCAGGTATCCTCAATTTCTGTTTACTTTCATGTACAACCATTTTTATTGGGTTGAAAAAAATACATGTTGTATGAACTTTTAGTCTGTGTGGGGCCCTGTACTCACTCAACTTTATGTTTTGTAATTTAACACAAAAGGTAAATAAAGAGTTAAGAAACAGATATTGCGTCCGTCATCATAAGCCTGCAGAGTTTCAGATTGGGTGATGGGTCGTGGAATATGCTATTCAAATGCAAGGAATCACAAAGGGATTTTAATTGTTTGTAACACAAAAGCACACAAGTTTCTTTTCTCTGTTGGTAATGCTGTAATGTCACAAGTTACTTTAAATGGCAGTAATCATGTAATGTAACAAGTAGAACTACCCAACACTGAAGGTGACTAAACAGCTATGAAAACATAATTATGAATGCTATATTCCATTTCTGCCATTAGATCCTCCTATATCCCCTTTAGTTCAACACACTGGACCTTTAATGTTCTGATGTATATCTATTTGTTATTGTTGTTATTTGGTATTTATTTTTTGGGATTAGCCAAAGAAGTAAAGACCTGATTACTTCATCAACAGAAAATAAACTCGCAATAATAATAAACCAATAAAGAGGCAAATATGCAAACCATTCTTTGGTTCTATCATCTCGCATGTGAAGATTTGCTGCTTTTCTTTGTTTTGTATCATTGCAAATAGAGTTATAATTTGGGCTGTTAACTGGACAGAAGCCATCACTGTCGGCTTTGAGAACTTCTTCACGATTAATCCAAGATTAATTGATAACTAAAACAATCCCGCAGCACTATTGTGATGCGTGATAAATCAGTTAATCCATTTTCCTTTATCTTGACAGAGAATCTTGCACTATTAAACCACACATACCATCCTTGACAAATGTATCCATATCACGCACTCCCACTGCCTACTATTAATTCATAGCACATGTTTCTTCTAGCACCATGCTGTGGTCTTGAGAAACAAGATCCCTTTGTTTGTCAGTCATGAATGCACAGCCAAACATTTTAATTGATTATTTCTCTTTCGATACAGTTGTGTATATAGTGCTAACAGTAAGTGGAAGTGCAGCACAAGTCTACGTGAAACACAGGCTAACATTTGGCGTGAAAACATTAAAGCAATAAGAAAATGGACTTGGACTTGAACAGATGATAGTGTTGGTGAGGTTTTCGGGCCTTCAGGGGTGATCAAGGCAGTGCTTCAACTAATTCCACCACACTCCTGTGTATCTGTTGCTGACACATATGAAACTGTTCCTCTTTCACCCTGCTGCTCTGCTATATCGAGCGCCCTCACTCACAAACACTGGCACCCTCTCAGCCAGCTGAGTTCTTCTGCCTCCTTGCCAGGCTGCTCTCCTCTCTCCCCCTGTCTCGTTCTCTTTCTCTCTCTGCCACCCATCTGGGCCTTGTAATACATGACAGCTGAAGCAGGGTTTCCAAATTTAATTTGAGGTGTGATAAAACAGCACATATCTATAAATTGTGCACAGAAAGCCTGCCTCTATGTGGATCGTTTTAACCTCTTTCTTCTGTCAAACATGTGCAGAATATCAAACACATGATACCCAGGCTCTCTGCACAAAAAGGAAGATCTACAAATAGAATTAATGGTGAGGAGCCCTGCCAAAGCAATGACAAAGAATGTAGTAATAACGCTGCAAATGGAATATTTCAAGAATGAGGAGGGATCAATTTGCAACATCTAACTCTACAGTATGTTAACCTTCTCTATCAGATAAAACGCCTTTGATGTGAAAATAGAAATGCCTGTATGTGAGTGAGAAGCCGCAAGAACTACAGCTAATGTTAAATGTGTGAAAAGTGTGTACCCACGCCTACTGTAGGTGTGTGGATACGCACTTTTTCTCACATACAAACACATGCACACTCACACACACCTAATGAGCTCTGTGGTTGTTGGTGCTATCTTACAGTTTGAATGAGTGTGATCCTTTCCGCCAAGTTTGTAAAACCACTTTTTCACTGAAATTAGTCTGTATTTGCAGGCGACTGACTCCTTTCCCAACGGCAGAAGAGAGGACTGACTTTCTTTTTTTTTAGTATTTTTTTTTTAATGTGTGTCACGTTCGTCACTATGAAAGCGCCGGAATAACAGGGAACAGTAGAAAGCAGCAGATCGTACAGCTCATCAGACTACGTCCAGAATACTTTAAACTTTAAAGTTTCAATCAAGATTCGACTTGGAAACATAATTTGTTGCTGAGGCTAAAAACAGAAGTGAGGAGTGAGACATCTCACCTCGTTTCTATCTCTGCTGAAGTTGTTGAATGTGCAGTACCGATCTGGCAGCCGACAGCGCTCAGTTATTAGGGTCACAGACGCCGCTTACAATGGTTACTTCTGTAATATCTTTTGCCTTTAGTCCCTCTTTCAAAGTCAGCGCTGACTGAATCATGTTCAACTGCTGCTTGAACAGAAAAGGACAGAAAGGTATTAACAAGCCAGCGGCCTTTACTTTAACACACGCCTGATGGAACAAAAACGTGTGTCCCCCAGGTGTTGCTTTAATCAATGACTACCAGATCTGTGACTACCGCAGTGTCCTTCGACATTTGGGTGAATGCCGATTGTACCCATTCGGATTAAAGACCAGAGCCAGATATTAGTGGGTGTTTCAACGAGCACGAAAGTAGTATAATGAAGTCCTGTGTCCCTTAATGGTGTGACTCTTATTCTATAGTTATGACCACACTGGATTGGGCCACCATCGATTAAGGGATCAAATTGTGATTGTTTTAATAAAGTTTGAAGTTTCATTTCTGTTAAAGGATTAAAAAAAAAAAAAAAAATTTATTATTTGTGGCAACATGCAACGTAGAAATATTGCTGTATCACTGCGACAAAAAAGTTCCTACAACTCTTAGCAGTCATGAAGGAGCTTATATGGCGGAAAACCCCTCTGCATCCATTAATCTTGCAATGGCACCGCAAAACTTTCCAAATAATTCCTCCTGGAGTGGATCAAGAGCGTGGCAAGAACGTACAGTAAGACATGGGTCTGCTTTGGCTTCATCTGAAGCATCAGAAAGAGCAATAATCGAATAAACATGTGAAAAATACCAGAGAGACTCAATCAAGGGATTCCCCATTACGGCTCTGCAGGGTCTGGCATCACACACGCACAACCAGGATGGGAGAAATGTGTGACACTTGGAGCTGTGGGAACGTGGAGGAGCAAACAAGGAAACACTTAGATTTCACCGCATTCTGTCGCCCGTCCCGTCTGCTCTGTCTCTGCCCCTCACGCCCCTCAGCCCCCCCGTCTCTTGTCTTCTCACGCCGGAGAGCTGTTTTCGCTGTCTCCGGCCCTGTCAACCCCATCAGTTCCCCACCTCTGTCATCCTCCTCTCTTTTCTTCCTCCTCTGTCCCTCCCACCCGCTGGTTCTGACGCCTGAGCTGAGCCCCTTGAAGAGTCCTGGTAATAAACTGTGGTGCCTGCGCTCTTCATTGCTGTCTCGCTCTCCCCACCCCTCATCCCAGAGCGCCGATACATCTGCCGTTATACTAGGCCCAGTCCAAAAAAAGCCCGGCCCCTCCGCTCTGTACAGTACAAGCACGTCAGTCTTTAACGTTCAAAAGTTTTCCCCCTATTCTCTCCCTTTCTCTTTTTCCCTCTCTTTTTTCGCCGCTCGAGTCCTTTGTGTACAGTGTGCTATGCTCAGTGTGGCAGCACTGTGCCAGAAAAACCCACAGAAACACACAGACACACATGTATGCGCACACATACACAGTCACAGACACACAGCTGGGCCCCAGCTGCATACAAAGACTGGGGTTTGGAAATCAATGAAGGAGAAAGAAGAAAAGGGGAAAGGAGTTTAAATAAATTGGCACTTGAAAAAAGAAGAAAAACGAGAAAGAGGGAGTGAGGGAAACATGGAGAGAGAGAGCTCTCTCTTAAACCGGCACATCGAGTCAGGGACAGAGGGAGGTTTTTCACGGACTAACAAAACATAACGCGCAAGACGACAGGAATAAATATGTTTGTGAGGCGGCTTACGAAATGTAATCCGACATTTGATTCGAGAGCGAGGGTCTGAATGGGTCTGATCAGTTGTGCTGCTGTCATTCTATCCAGTCTGAAGGCAGGGGAGATCCCGTAGAGAAACACAGCCAGAAGATTTTAAATAAACAACATGACAACATTTTCTTAATTGTGTTGCCTTTGCTAATTGACTAACAGTACTGGGCCACCAGGGTGACTTCTGGGAGAAGTGTTATGATAGGGAAGGGTTATAAAGGTTGATTAAACTTCCCAAAACTGAAAGAACGGTTCAGTTGTTTTCTCTAATTTCTTTGTATTGTATCTGATTGTAAAAAACTCTTTGTGGCATACTTTTTTTCTGAAGAAAAATAAACGTATCGTCCTGTCTACCTCAAACATCACACAGCAAGTTTAGACATTTTTGGTAGAGAAAAAAACCACAAATATATGGGGTGATTTTCACCATTATCTTCATCAATAAGGAGAAAGGCAAATGACCCCATGGTGTCAGAAATCAAGGGGCCTGAAGGGGGGATGTTGGCTATCACAGCTCAGCTAATTAATTCACACTCTTTGAAACTCAAATCCCTCACACGCAGCCAGTAAACACAGGTCGTCATTTCAGATGGATATGTTTCCTTTCCTTTGTCTCAGGGCTGTTTTCAATCTGCCAGGAATGAAGAGTAGTAATTTCGTCACGTTGCTTTAGGTTGGCGAACATTGACAGTTTTATTGGGGGAGACAGAGACATAATCAATAGGCGCCTTGGAGAGAGAAGAAAAAGTCAGCCTATGGTTTTTTCTCTTTCTTCTGGTTTGGATAGGATCCCCAAATTGCTGTCTTATGAGTCTGGCCTGCCAAATTCATTTGGTTTTATCAAGGACCTTTAACTCCCTGCTCACACAGCCGCCTCAAGCCAAGCGCATTCCAAATCCTACACCGAGCTTTAATACGCACGTTTCTACGCTGACATGAGGATGTAAACGCATGCGAGCATTTGCTCACTCACGCAGGCTTCTCACGCGCACGGACGCACGTGTGACATAGACACATGCTACGTATAAGCATGCCATCCGTGCAGGGCGGGCATGCAAGCAGACCCACGAACTATTCGCCGTGCAGACGCAGTCAAACTTGTATCCTGATATTACGTTGTGGAATAGCTTTTACAGCTTTCCGATTCTCACCAAATACACACTCCAATCGCTTTCTTTACAATCACTTTAAAACACCTACACTAGTGGAAACTGACCAGAGGTTATGTTTATCTTTCCTCTGAGGTCACTGGAGGAATTAAAGGAACTGGCCTTTTGTTTCTGATAAGTGACAGGTCCTTGTCAGTAAGTGTGTCTTTTTGCTGATAGCTTTTCACAGTAGTGTGATGGTGCTGATTTGAGAAACAGAGCTGAGTCGGTCGACAAACTGCTACGTGACATTCAAAGGTGAGAGCTTGTGTGTGTACGCGTGCACACTCGAGCACCCGTTATCGCTGAGCAGCCAGAGGGGATCTCACCCTGGTGACACTCCTGTTGGGCTTCACACCTCTCTGAATAAAATGAGGAAACACTTGCAGCAAACTAATAAACTATATAAGTAAATGGACTCCTTAGAGCAAATAGGTTTAGGACAGCTGTGTGTCAGATCAGAGACAAACAAGCACGCTGCGTGGTTTGCGATGGCTTTCATGAACCTCGAGAGAAAATAAAGCCAGCGAGATTTGTGTGTGTGTGTGTGTGTGTATGTTTTTTGAAGACAAATTATCCTTTCAGTGATAGAGATGTGTCTTAAACATTTGTCTTTTTCCTGGGTTTATGGCTATGTTTGCATTTGTGGTAGTGGTTAGGTCAGTTCAGGATATGTCAGGGCTTTGCCTGCATCATCCAACACTTTTGCATGAACCACAAAGCCAGCAGCAGGACAGTCAAGCATCCACCTATAAACCCTTTAAAATTAAAATAATTTAGACTAAACTGTATTTATGTTCAAGGGTTCAGGTTTTGTTTCCACTTTGATTTTTTTTTCTTTAGAAAAAAAGGGTTTCAAATTAAATCTGGAGCTAAACAACGTTTAATGCAGTGGATAATTTTTGTTTGGTTTGTTTTGGGAAGTAGGATTTAATTCAGACATACATACACCACCTCATCAGCAGGTCAGGAGAACAAATGCTTATGTGTGATGTGCATGCCAAGGTGTAGGTATCATAGAATTGTTTGTGAGTTCAGAGTCACACATAAACAAGGCACTTACTGATGCATGAAGAGCGTCTCAAAAAAGTTTTTAAAAATTAAGCAGATGCTTACTCTCGACGCATCAAAGCTTTAGGGCCAGATGACGCATTCCACTTATTCTTGATGAATCACAGAAACATTAAAACATGTTGCAGCAGAAATAAATCCATATGCACGTAGGCTGCTTTAAATTAATGCAACATGTTTTAAAACATTTACATTTGAAAGAAACAAGGCCAAAATGAGTTAAGTGTCTGTACACTTGCACTTACTATTTTTCCTCCTCTGTTTCGTGCAAGTGACCGGAAGATTTGACAAAATGTGTGACAGTTTACTTCAAAAAACGCCTAAGCTATTTTTCTTGTATTACTCGTAATGCAGTCCGCTTTCTACTTCAACAAATGTTGATTCAAACGCTTGAAAACTTGATGTTGATGTCAGATCACATTGTTATGGGAACTACATCCTAGTAAGTTTCATTCTTTGAGCATGTTAGACTTTCAGCGTGAAGAGCAACTGAAGTAAAGCCTGCATGTGAGAGAAAGTCACACTGCAGTACAGTATCAGTGGACTAACAAGTCTTTCGGTTTGATCAAAAAATATTTTTTTAGTAAATAACAACATGCAGGGTTTAAACAGGGCGGATCCTCTTTAAATCACTGATTTGCAGCTGATTTAATAAACAACTTAATAAATAAAATATACAAGGGTCAGGAGATTTCACAAACAGAAGCGGACACAAACACAGGTTTGCCCAGGTATGTGCACAGGTAGAATAATCCCAGTGGCTGCCAGCCTGACGAAAGTTGACTGGTCATCCCCTGCAATTTTATCATAAGCCATTAACGCGCACACATATGTATGTGTGTGTGTGTGTGTGCGTGTGTGTGTGTGAGAAATATGAATGTAGCCGAGGTGCTACACGGTGATAATACAATGACTGAAGTTTTTCCACAAACTGCAGAAGACAAATAAACAGAGAGCTTCTGTCCGCTGCAGCTGTAACATCTGCCCGCATCATTCGCACACTTAACTCAAACTTTTTCTTCCCTGCGCCTGCACGCTTTCTTACCTCGATTTCTCCTGGGGTTGGCTTGTTTCCTCCGTTTGCCCCGACTTTCTTCTGTCATCATCACGCCGTTTTGTTGCGCCTCTCTGTTTCAATTTCGTCTCAAAAAAGTTGTCCACGGGGGCAGCGGTGTGAGCGAGTGTGTGTTTGTCCTGAGCGCCTGCCTGAGAATGAATGGTGATGAGGCATCGCCTTCGGTCACAGCGGGACACTCAGACCTTGATGGGACTCCAGAGCTGCAGAGGCGACGAGCCGTGAGGAGGAGTGATGTCAGCAGCAGAGGCTGGCCCTGAGGTCAGGCTCTGGCATCGTGAGCTTACACCTTCCTCATTTGCGAAGTCGACAGTGTTGGAAAAGACCTGCACGTAAAGCACACGATCAATAAAGACACCCGTGACACTTACACAAGTTATTGCCCCGAGTTTGCTGAACGGAGAGCGCCCGTGTATCTGCATGTGTCCCGGGACACACTGAGCGACATGATCTTTTTTTTTTTTTTTCTTTTTTTTAACGTGTAGCCTATCGCCTACAACCGAATGACTGTGAATATAACTAATCGTTTTCGGTGATTACGCTCCAGTTTAATCACTTGAGATACTCGGGAACAGTCAGATTACTGCGCTGCGACTCTTCCACTTGTTGATTTGCCAGTTTTCCCTCATGTTTTGTTGTTTTGACGCAGCAGCTGATCAGCAGAAGAAAAAAAAAAAAAAGAGCTCATCTCCGACTTGTGCTGCGGACACACGGGAGTTTGTTTGACGAGGTGCAAATGAGGCTGTTAGCTCCATCTCTCTGCGTTTTCACCGCTGAGAGATTAGACTAACTGCAGGTGAATGACAACAGGTATGCGGGCTCGGGCTCCCCCCTCCTCCCTCCTCGGCGTGTTTTATGGCCCGACTGTTATGCACGTCGCACCTGCGCTCGAGTACCCTGGAGAGGACCCCGTCCTGCGCCCCCATTCATCCACGGATGGCTGTAGGAAGTGGTGCATTGACAGCCCTTTGTGTTGCAACCTGGACTGTAATCTGTTTTGCAACTGAAAAAAACATCCGAAATAAAACTCTAACGCGGCGTTCAGGACCCCCACCTTGGCTTTCTAGTGCCCCCCCACCCACCCTCTTTAGAGATAATACGAGCGAGCAGGGTAGCCTTTCACGGCGCATAATGTGTCCTGCTGTAAGAGTCTGTGCGCAGTAAACAAACTGGGATCTGACACAGTGAAACAGATTAGAGAGGTGAAAGACAGATTACCTGAACGGAACCTTTAGAAAAGAGATTAATGAAGTGATAAACATTAATCCAGTGCCATTAAAAAGTCACCTGTGTTTGAGTTAAGATATATTAAAGGATTACATTGGTAAAGCCCCTGGAGCATCTGATAAAAAATATATTGAAGTATCTAAAGTACCAGTTAATGTAAATTACAGGCTTCATGAGGGCAACATATTACATATTGTTATCGTGATATGAGAGTTTATATCATCTTAGATCTGAGATCTTTCTTGGGTCTTTCCTGATTTTACGGGCTGCATTACAGTAAAGTGACTGTTCTACTTGTTCTCATATTTGTCGTTACCCATTTGGTCATTTTATCCACAACACTGTTGATCATTAATTATCGGAAATCTCCTTGTGTAAGTATTTTGTGAAAGTGCTAACAGTCAATATTGAAAAAGTAGAAGGAGAAGTCACCAATATAAATAGTAGGCTACTTGGGAATAAGTCTTAAAGTATCTGATATCAAATGCACATAAGTATCAAAAGTACAAGTAAAGGTAAATAATATATATAATTTAATATACAGTATGTACTAAATACTATGGGTCAACCGATTATGATTCCCAGCCTATTACTACAGATAAGAAAGGCAGCATTTTTCTCATTATTTTAATATGTTTTTTTTTATTTTATCCGACTGCCAATAAGGCTGCATGCAATCTGCAAAGTAACTAGTAACTCAAGTGATCAAATACGTGGTGGAGTACAGAGTACACTATTTGCTTCCAAACACTGTAGTGTAGTGGAGGTAAAGGTACAGTACAACTACAATACTAGAGTAGACATACTTAGTTACATTCCATCACTGCCTATATCAACCAGGACGAGTCAATTTTGATTATGCAATGACTAAACTATCAAAGCACACCAAGTGAACATCATCACATGAATAGGCCTGTTATAAGACTTCCAGATAAATAGGGCTGCACAGTTAAAAAGAATAATTTTGTGCAAAAATCTGCGTTATGAGGAAATACAGCGCTGCAGAGATGCACTGACCCATGAATCTTGCCTTCCAGATGTAAGAAAAAAACAAATGTCACATCATGATATAAATAGTTTTTCAAAGAAAATGAAAATTGTGCAATAATCGCAATGTGACTTTTTTTTTACCATAATTGGTCCTTGTCTCTGTAGGCATAGTATGAAACAACAGCCGACCTCATGCACATCAGTCATAAGACTGACAGAAGCATTACAGTGTGTGTCATATATAATATGAACTGACTTAGTAGATAACTTCAAAATGTAATTTTGAAGCTGTAACCAACAATGAGTAAAACTCAAATCAGCTTGTGTTGAAAAACAGCACACACACCCCTTCATTCCTTCACCGTCAGGACTGCTGGGGGTTTTTCTGTTAATGGATTCTGGAAGAGAAAGCATCCTGAAGGTGGGGAGGGAGCTGCGGGCCAAAGAAAGACCGGGACAGAAGGGGTCATCGCGGCTCTTTGTGGTGGGATGGATAGAGGAGAGGGAGGAGAGGAGGTGGACGAGGAGGGGGCAATATACTTTGCTACAGATGAGGGTCACAGAGGTGCAGAGGTGCCTCAGAGGTCCTGGGAGCTGTTTTTTTTTTTTTAAAGTTATGCTCATATGTGTCTACAAAGTGCTAGGGCTGCAGGTTAGGTGGAAATGTTTTTTCGTTTAAAATTCCGAAATTTCAACTGATTTAAACCAGGCTGTAACTTTCTCACTCAGGCCCGATCTGTATATATGTATAGTATATAATTGTAACTTGTTACATGCATAGTTTTGTGAGGTTTTTTTGTTTATTCAAGTTTACGAAAAATGTGCCGCGCTGCAGTTCTTTTGATGGTGTCTAACCGCTCAAATTTAAAAAAATCAACCACAGCATAGCTCTCTTAATTTACTCTAAAACATGCAACAACTGTACTCCTATGCATTTCTTTTGGACATGTTAAATAATCCACCATTTTAACAGTTTATTCATTTGATGTTTGATGTGCTACATGACTAAGATTGTTGGATGTTTGTGAGCAGTCTTGTTTTGGTTTAATAGTTGTGCGGCTTAAAATAAGGACACAGCAATGTTGTGGTGTTATAGTTAGAGCTTTCTACTGTCTTGTTAAAACAACTACCTCAACACACAGACAAACACACACATACACACACACACACACACTCACACAGTAACACACAAGGAGGAGCATGGAGGAAGCAGTCCCACTGGGGTTTTGTCCCTGACTGTGGTCTATGGGTTCAAAGCTTCTTGCATGGGGAGGAGAGCCCTTAAACAGCATATTAAGCAGGAGTTAATTATATGCCAACCTAAGTGACAAAGGAAAAGAAAAGCCTCCCTCTGAATGGCAAGACAAGAAAAGAGAAAAGTCATTATGCTGCCCACTTCTTTGCATTTGAAAAACTCTGTTCTTATTTTGGCATTTCCATTTGTAACTCAACAGAAAAGCGAGATCACATTGTAGAGAGTCGACAACACGATCCCTGCATCAGTGCTGTCTGACTTTTTATATCCAAGTCTAATGCAAACCTGATGAAGAGTAGTTTAAAAATGCACACGCATGCACACTAACACTCACTCTCTAATTTTGTGCAAAAGAAGCTTCGGTCATTTAACATGACAAATACTTTGGCCTGAGGCAGGAGACAAGACAATGTTAAGCAAATGTTCACTTTGTAGAAAGACGTGAAGGTCAAAAGTGCTTTATGTCTAAACTTGTGCAACTGGGTCAAACAAGAAGTTAAGGTGCATACAATCTAAACTAGGGGTCAACTGATATGGCTTTTTCTTGTGACATGTAACCAATCAGATAGTGTTGTGGGCGGGACATTGAGTGCGACCAAAGAATGGGGACAACAGACAGAGAAAGGATGCTGCGTAAGAGCCAAAGTCGCACATTTTAAAATGAATTGATTACACCCACCAAGGACGTTATGTTTTCACCCATTACCATTTGTTGGTGGGTTTGTTGGTTTGTCAGGAGGCTTACACAAAAACTACAGAACGGATTTCCATGAAACTTGGAGGAAGGATGGGTCTCAGCCCAGAATAGAGACCATTAACTTTTGGTATCCGGATAAAGGGACAGAAGCAGGAATTTTCCTTCACTTTCCCTCAGCATTGCAAGATTTTTTAACATCTGTTGATTTCTCAGGGAATAATGCATGGATCTTGATGAAAAAAAAATCAGGAGTACTTAGGTGGCTGGTATCTATCAATGAGTGAATTTAAATTATGGTTTGGCAGTTCTCTGAGGTTTGAATTTAGAGTGATACAGGGCTACCGAGTGGAATTAGGCTTAATTGAATTTAAGGATACATGTGGCCCTTGGTATGTGTATCTATATGAGGTATGTGCTCTACAGAGTTCTAACTGTATAGGCAATCAGACACAAAAAAACACTGAAACTGACAATCAGAAAAATTAGGAACAATGGGCCCAGTAATCAGCCAGGCCAAAAATCAGTCTGTCACTAGTCTAGCAATGAACAAATACAGCAAGCCTACTCTATATTTACCTCAATAATTGGTTCTAGAAAGCATACTGATGATACATGATCACAATGATTTTAATGTGTTACACATGTGTGATGTACTTTTAATCTGGTACATCTAAAGGGTGACTTCCTTAAAATTGACAAAGGTGTATAGAGCTATAGTCGCTGTAATATAAGATGTTCTCGCTGCAAAACACCCCATCTGACCTTAACGTAGAGCTATTGTTTCAAATAACAGACGTGGATATGCCAGATCGCACATCAGTAGTCCGTCAGGAGAACTTCCCCTCGCCTTGGAGCAAATGAGTCAACGTTAGCATCACTGCCAGGCTGTAGTGGCTGCCGTGAGTCTACAGCGCCATGCCACAACACCACAATGCCAATATAGTCCAAGCGCACTGGGGCCCCTGAGCCACAACGAGCCAACACTGTAAAAAGTAATGGTGGGGGATACCATTTCACAAATATTACATTAAAAATGTTACTGTAAGTAATATTTTGAAGCATGGTGGCAGATTAAATGGCGGCGTTAGCACACAATGCGTTTTATAAAGTGACGAATTTAAGGGACAAGATGTTGAAAAAGCTATTATATTCTGAAAGTATTTTTAATATTTGAGTGTCTTGCCACTTACCATAGTGGTGTTCAACTCGTCTGGATTTTTTAAAGTCTGCTTTAAGTCAGCTGACCTACTAACTGTTTAAAGTTAGAGTTAACGCTAGCTATTTTAGCTAGCTTAGCTTGTAAGATGGCACGTAGCAGATGTGGGCACTGTTGCTATGGTTACTGAGAGTTTCTTTGACCGGGACTATGTTTTAAACCCCTGGCTGCCAAGACATGGATAGTTAACAATTGTACTAATATTACTAATATTATTATTTCTAGCTATAATTATTATCTAATTTTAATTGTGCAGTTTGTACTTTGTTTCCATGTAGTTGAAGTAGGTGTACTCTACACCAATGGTCCTTAACCTGGCGGAGGGATACTACAAAATAAATCCGAGGTCATAAGGTTATTGAAAGGATGACAGAGAGGGGAAAAAATAGGCCTGTTAACGAACCAAATAAAATTGGGTTTATTTTTTTATGGTCTTTGCTCTAATTTTGCTTCAATTTGAGGGGGGAAAAACACTCTATGGTTGCACTGCTCATAACTCACTTCCACACCACCATATCCTATGATGTGAGGTCATAAATAGACATGACTTCACTTTAAATAGTCACAAGTAGAAAAAGATTGGGAACCACGGTTGCACAAGATATGAAACAGTATCATGGGCATGTACATTTTCCGCCCTCATTTCTTCTCCAAAATTTCCCACCACTCTCATATTTGATGTCTTTTTAAAGTACTGATGCCGTGTTGATAATATTTTACGAGCAAGAGTTGTGTAGTTTTTCTTTCTTACAGCATTCGGCGGGCCTCTGTGCCAATCCCCACTGACCACAGCGAGCCCGTCCAGGCACTGATGTCACCAAGAGCAGCCATTTTTAATGCAAATTCACTTACTTAACTGCAGGAGCCTAGAAGATGACTGAGGCGTATAATAGGCTTCAGTGGCAGGCAGGTCTAAATCATAGTCATAACAAGGGGTTTTCCAATTATGACAAGGACAGGAAGAAGGATGATTTAGGGTTGATGTCCTCTGCTTGGTCAGTTGGCCAGACTTTCAATAATTGGGGGGTATAATGGTGTTGGATCACATTTTTTCAGAATATAGATAAACTGCTTACAGAGGTGCTAGGTAGAGTGTGCAGCATCCACAGTTATGCAAAAGGAGCTTAAGTTGAAGCGAATGACAGAAGAAAACTGTTTATCTGGGCTCCATCTCAGGCTGTGCTGCTCTCTATTGGAGGAAAGGAGTCATTGCATGAATCTACTAGGTACAGAAACATTTTATCCAGCAGAATGAACCCACACCATTACAGGGAAACATATTTTATGGATTTTTGACTCCTCGTCCTTAAATGAAAATTATGTAAAATGGGTCTAAAATAAAACCTCATTGATCTAAACAATGCACAGATATGTGTGATGCAATAAACCACAACAGACATGAAAAGAAAAGTTTGACAACCATTCTGCATCCATCCCACTGAACATGTTTATTCATAAACTGGTAAAATATAGCACATTTGTATAAAAATGTAGAAAATTGTACACAAAATATAACACTTGGCTTTTGTCTATTATAGTTAATGCTACTATTATAGCTTTCTGTTGCTAAAGGTGATATTCTTTTGCCAGCAAAAAAGTCATAATGAAGGATGACAGTTATAAAAAAAAAAAATCAACAACAACACACACACATAGAAGGCAACGTCCGTAAGGTTCATTAATATAAAAAGATAATTTTATACAAAAGATCTCATACATTCTAAAGAACAGCACTATCAGTCAATGTTCATGTCCTTATTGCTAGTGTTAGTGTTGTGTTAAAATAGACTATTTGTGCATCTTTTCTCAGTCATTTTAAGGTGTCTTTGGTAGGTTGTACACTTTTTCCAAAATGAAGAAATGTTCATTCCCGCTAATGCTTAGTAAACTTTGAAGTGACGCTACTATTTCATTCTGAAAAGTCACAAAAAAATGCTTCAGCAATGCTTTACTAATGTGGCCTTAATGAGTGTAGCTGTGCTCAGGTGTGTTCTTGAATGTCTATTAAAAAACGAAATACTGTGACGATTTTTTTTTTTTTTATCGCTACCATAATGAGGTTCATGTGAAGAGTCATAAGAGACAGAGACCTTTCCACACAGTGCTGTAGTCAGTGCAAAGCCACAGTGTAAAATTAGTTCTACCAAGAGCTGCAGCCTTCTTCCATATGATACAGCTCATAAAATAGTTGCAAAGAAGTACCTCAGTGTACACATATTTGTCTTTAACACAGTGGCAGCGAGTGATAGATTTTCCTGTTGACCCCCTGTCCTGAATTAGTAATGCAGAATTTTCCAAATAACTCCTCTTTGGGATTAGAGCCAAAGTGCACCAACACTGTGCTATAAATGTACCTCAGTTTTTCAGATATTGACATCCATTACTCATCTGTTTGCAGATACAAACCAGCTGACTCTGGTTTCATTAAAAATAGCCGTCATCCTCAGCTAAATCATGTCTTGTCGGATTAATGTTGAGCGAAGGCATTATGTTCGAATATATACGAGACATACTGTAGTAAAGAGGGGATTGTTACACACATTTTATATTTAAGCATTACGCATTATACCCCATGTATGTACCTTAGAAAGAGCACGACCCTTTCTGTTTTTTACAGTTATAAACACCACTGAAAAAAAAAGTACACAGCTGCTTTAGGAACACTTACAGTAAACATGTGGAGTGCAAACTCTCTGTCTGGAAAGGCATTTACAACAAAAATGTAATCTGAACACCAAAGATTCAAACACAAGTCCTGAGTGTCTGTGTGTAGGCTATGTGTGTGTCTGCGACTGCATTATTTGCATGTGTAGGAATACTGATATGCCACTATTAAGAGTGTGTTGTTCATGACAAGGACGAATTCCCTAGCAATACAGATTAATATTTATTAGCACCGAGAAATTATTTCCCCATCGCTAAAAGCACATCTTTAATCTTCACCCCTGCTCTTAAAACAACCATCTTACACTCCCGTCTGAATATTAGCCTTCAGAATCCAAGCAATCACAAGGCAGGGGACAATTTATCCACTGTCTCATTGTCATATACACAACATATATAAATGTATATAAAACTTATTTACATGCATCCTTCTCTGCTCCACTGTTGCCACAGCCCTACGTGACTGGAATGCCTGTTTGGAAAAAGTTCAGTATCAGTTTCATATCAGGCATATAGCTCTGTGTCCTATAGTAAGGCACAGAAAAATACCAAGTACCAAGGTAGCGAAGGAACAATACAGCGAGAAAGGTTGATCAGGCACCTTTGGTTTTAAGGTTTTTGGGTGGGGACTTAATTTTGAAATCTGTGATGGGTTCCCGTTAGTAGCTTAGTCTCAACTTGCAAACCAGAATGCATTGCAATACGTCATAATTCCTGTTACATGGTTAGGGTTAGCCTTGATTCATGCCTCGGCCTAACCGTAACCCTGGGTATCCGATAGCAACAGACCCCAGCCCGTTCAGGATCCTGGCTTGAACAAGGGTCAATGTGTTGGGTTTAGGCTGATTGGGATGAACAGCCCACACAAATGATCCGCTACATGAAATAGTACATTCAAAAGTTTTTCTGTCGTACCCTAACTGGGCTCTCTTGCAATGTACCAGGGAAATCACACAAGCAACTGGACTCCAGGCCGGGTACCTCTCGATACTTGGCTACATGCATTTCCATTTGGGACCTCAGTTAAAACATTAAGAACTGGCTTAGACCTCTACTTGATTGTGTCCTAGAAAAGATGTCCTCTTTTAAGACAGTGTGTTCAGGTATTTATTCTCCCCAGCCAGCGAGGTAAGCATAGACGTCATGTCGCCCACAGCCATGTTGGACAGGCCAGAGCCTGCAGCGAGGCTGACAGAAGTCTGGGGGGTGGTGAGGCGGGATGAGGCCTGGGAGGAAGACCCTGGTTGGCCCTGAAGGGGATTGTTGACTGGGCTGAAGGAGGAAGGCTCTGCATCATCAATGATGGAGGTGAAGTCTATGCGAGCATTGTCCAGGTCAAGGTTTTCTAAGGCATTTGAGATAGGACCAGACTGAGGATAGGGTGCGGACTTTGTGCCAACTGTTGGGTCCAGGTTGGACCCCATACTGTGCTGCTGGTTGAGACAAGGTCCGTTTTGGGGGTCAATGTGTTTCTCCATACCCATGTTTATCTGACCCGAGTAGTACATGTTGTTGTTATTCGAAGGAGAGAACATTTCATTTTGCGGGTGCTGTGGATGCTGAACTGGAGGAAGTCGGACTGCTCGTCTGGGGCTGGTAGTGGAGTGGACAGGGCTGAGGTGGGGTGGGCTGCCCAAGTAGACTCCTCCTACCTGTGACAGGCTGTTCTGACGGCTGAGAGGTTTCCGTCCCTGAGGAGGCCTGGGGACCACCATCTCCTGGCCATAACATGAGCCTTGGAGCTGCTGGTCTTTAGGTGTCACAGAGCTGTGGGACGGAGGGCTCATGACCAGGTTCTGGTTGGGGTAGGATGGATAGGTCTGGCTAGAGTAAAGATTCTGGTTTTGGTGCTGTGGACTGTGCTGCATCATTGCTGTCTGGGCACTCATATCCATGTTATCAGACAGAGGGGGAGGTTTTATTCCACTCTGCTGTTGCTGTTCTTGTTGCTGCTCCCACATGAGTGCTTGCTGGGACTGCACATAGTTCCTCACCATCATCTCCTTCACCTGCATCATGGGTGTTTCTGACCTCTGCCCTTCTGCTAGTGAAGTTCCAGCACAGCCCAAGCTCAAGCCCCCGCCAGTGGGGAAGGAATTCTGGTTCTGCCCCTGAAAGTCACAGCTGGGGTTGTTTGAGTTCCTCATCATGACCTGGCCTGTCTGTTGTGGGTAACCCTGAGTCTGCTGGAGGAGCATCCGCTGCTGTTGGAGTTTAGCACTTTGACAGGCATCTCCACCTCCCATCCCTGGGTGGAACTGCTGCTCAGGCTTGATGATGAGTTTGTGGGTCCCATCAGGACTGTTGTAGAGGGCTTGCTGATTGTTGAAGTGGGTCGGTGTCTGTTGAGGCTGCAGGGTGGGATCTGAATACGGCATTCCTCGCTGGTTCTGGAGAGCATGGCTGGAAGTTTGGATTTGGCTGTGGGTATCACTCCAAGTGCCTCCAGCATCACCACCCTGGCCTATGCCAGGGTAATGAGGGCCTGAGGGACTGAGCTGGCAGGTGCTCATACTGTACTCGGCCTGCTGGAGAAGTGTATTAGACATGCCCTCTGAGTGAATGGGCCTTGCTTGAACTATTGAATTTCCACCAGCTCTGGAAGGGACTTCCCCTCCCTGGTTCTGGTAGTGCCCCTGCATGTAAGCCTGGTCGGGGCAGCTCAGCGAGTCATGGCTTGGGGACAGTTGGTTTGAAAGAGGACCTCCACCTCCGACTCCTCCAAGAGTTTGATGCTGTTGCTGGTATCCCATGAAGCTTCTCTCTCCAGGGGGCATCATCAAGGAACGATCCCTGGCATCAACAGGAGCAAGGTGGGGCTCCATACCCATAGCCTCCATCATTACATTCTCTGTAATGCTAGGTGGCCGAGGGGAGTACATGTGGCGGGCGAGACTGGAGTCAGAGCGGTGTTGCAGAGCATTCCTTCGGCCCATCATTGCGACATTGTTAAGGCTATTAAAGCGTTTAGGGAGAGCTTGTGGGTCTGCCACTGATCGAACTGGGTCACTAGCTCGCCTGCTATTGTTACCCGGAGCCTGGTGAGGGTAGATGACACCAGTACCATACTCTGTGTTGGCACTGTGTCTACGTGGACCGACTTGTTGAAGGAAAGGAGGCAGAGGCTGCCCTTGGTACTCGCTTAAAAGACCTCCTCTTCTGCCAGGAGTAGCTGCCTGCTCCATATTGGGTAAAGGAGTGGGTGGTGGTCCACCAGTTGCTGCAGCATATTTGGCCTTTAGGCTGTATTGCTGGGCAGGTGTTAAATTAGGAAGACCAGGCAATCCTCCTCCAGGACATGGAGCTCCTCTGCGATTGGTCTCAGGCGAGAGGGGGTCTCCTCCGCTCTGCTCTGGGCCAAGAAGGTGACATCCTCCCCCTGGCGTTCCGCCCATTTGTGAAACATCACTGGAACGCCGGCTGGACAGGTAAGGAGACACCATGGATGACCTACGGCTGACGGTATATGCAGAGCTGAGGCTGCTGGTGCCGCTTCCTCTCCTGTCGCTAGAAGAACAGCCGATCGCTGTGCCACTTCCTAACTCGTGATTGGACAGCTCCATAACTCGGCGATTTGAGAGGAGTGGAGAAGGTGCACACATTCCCATACTCTCCCCTGGACCTGAAAATGTACAACCAGAAGGAGGAAACAGCTTAGAAACAGTTAAACAATACAAAGCAAAAAAAAAAAAAACTTGCTGTCCCACTCAAACTGCCCCTTAATGGTTTATCAGTCATAGCTTGCTTTTCACAATTTATTTTTTCACGATGTATTAATTCTGCCGACACCAGACTTCAGAATATAATTTTTATTTATTTTTTCTAATCAAAGTACATACCAGGGAGTGTGGGTAGCTTGGTATTGCCACAGCGGGCAGGGGGGGTTGGTCTGCGGATTTGCTTCAGCTTGTCGATCTTCAGGTTCTCCAGCCTCTTCAAAGCCTGTGCTGACATTCCCATTGTTCCTGCTACACTTCCTGGCTCTCCTCCTCCCCCTCCTCCTCCTCCACCAGCAACACCATCCTCCAGTGCTGTGAGATCCTCCAGGCTGCCTGCTGCATTCAGGTTCATCTCCACCCCACTGTCATTGTTGTTGGCGCTCCCCAGTGGAGAGCGCTCGCTACTGCACGATGACTGACCTCCAGGACTTGGCTGGGATTTCTGAAAGAAGTTATGTAATATATTGTCATCTTTACTGGCCAACAACCCCAAGTTGCAGAAATGTTAAGTATAACTGATTCATACCTCATGGCGTAAAAAAACAATAGAAATGCAGCTTTTTATACCAGAGCTTTACAGTTTTCTTATATTCAAAGGACCTTGCATTACTCACCAGAGCTGTCTCAGGAGCCAACAGTTTGCAGTCCTCCCTGCGTGTCTCTTCTTTCTCCATCAGCAGTTCAGAGCTCTGGCCTCCAGGAGTCATTGCTGAACCGGGGGGTCGCGGTCCTGTGTCTCCACGATGTTTCTTGGTGATGTGTGCTTCGGGGCCGTGCACTGTCTTCACGTGCTTACGCAAAGAGCTCGGATCTGTGTACCGTTTAGTGCAGCCGGGGATCTTACACACATAGGGTTTCTGTAAAAGAGCATACAAAATCTGAGTTTTACATCCAAAATTCACTTTATTGCAAATTTTCTGACAGTGAAAAGGTCTCACATATGTAGTAGTTTATCATTCTTGGCCCAGTATAAATCAATGTCAGTGTGTTTTTCTAAATACATCCAAAATATTGACATATATAATACTGCCATGGATCTCTAAATTACTTTAACTATTAAATTATTTTTGTAGTGACCAATGTAATAACAAAATGTAAATCCTTTATCTGTAGTGTTCAGTGGTGTTCATTACAGTACCTCATTGGAGTGAGTTCGGTTCTGGTGCTTGGCTCGGTCTGAAGCGTTTGAGAAGGCTTTGTTGCAGCCTTCATGTTCACACACGTATGGTTTCTCTCCAGTGTGAGAGCGCAGGTGGGTTTTCAAATTCTCCAGGCGAGAGTAGGCCTTATTACAGCCTTCAAACTGAAATGGAAATATACAGATCGGTTTTAAAACGACCAAACAATCGAAATTAAGAGCCTTACCTAATAAACAAAACAGAAATACCAAGTCTATGAAAGCTTTGAGTCTATGGTCTTACAGCCGTACTGTATTTTAGCCACAGTGCATTTAGTGTAGGTACAAGAGCTTTATTAAGAATTATTATCCGTTTCTCCCCTTGGATTGATGATTTGACAAGCTTTGTTACCTTTGAAAGGCTATATTGAAACAAAAATAGAGACATGTTCTTTAAAAGGTGGATAAGGTGGATATTGGGTTCCCCCAGACCTGCCACCAGGTGGTGAAGATACACTGGCAGTATTTCTTATTTCGTTATCAGTAACTCTCTGTTGAAGCGAGTAATTTTGACACAGGATGACAAATGAAAAATGTGACAACGCAGACAGGTTCCAAGCTTTTGGCAATTTTGTGTTTGCAGGTGTAAAAAATCTAAACGACAGAGACAGTAAACAACAACATCAGAGAAAGACACAGAGAGAAGGAAAATACATAAACAGGGACTGAAGATGAACTCACAGTGCACTTGTGTGGCTTCTCTCCTGTGTGTCTGCGCATGTGAACCACCAGCATGTACTGGGCTTTGAAAGGCCTCTGTTCTCGGGAGCACTCCTGCCAGTGACACACGAACTCCTTCTTTTCTCCGTGGATGTGCTCATTGTTGATGTGCTGTTGAGAATACAGACAACACGATCCTTTTAAAGGGATTTTGTAGATACATCTTTGATAAAAAATGCTGCTTTTTTCCTCTCTAATCTGCCATATCCATCACTGGTCTTTGTCTTACGTGAACTAGCTGGTCCTGTGTGTCAAACTCCTTGTTGCAGCTCTCCCAGTGGCAGTTAGTTTCATAGATGGCCTCTTGTTCAATCTTCCCGTCCTCCTTGTCCAAGTCATCTCTGCCATCCAGCAGACCCAGGAGAGGGTCCTGATGAAACATACGTGTGCAGAAAATGGTGTGAAAACATATAAGAAATGTGACTTTTAATTGTATCGACAAATGCCGAAACTAAAATACAAACATGTCAAGGTGAAAACTACTCATAAGGGTAGGAATGTACCTGAGTGCCAGTGGAAGATGGACTGGCCACATCTCCCTCTGATCTCTCCTCCAGGCTTTTCACATTCATGCCATCCATCACACCTCCCAGGCCTGGCTCTGTCTTCAGCTGAAAAACGAAACATGCACCATATGTCACCTTCTTGTCTTTGTCTATTCAATTCATATTCATACAACTAACATGAATTTTAGATCTCCCACCCACACTTTCCATCCCAGGTGACAGAAGCAAACAGTTCATTGATGCTGCTTTGTAAAGTGAGAGAGACGTCTTACGTGTCCATGCTTGGGTGGAACGAGGAGCCGAGGATTATGGGGAGGTAAGCGGGAGGCTTGGCAGGGACCTGGTGTGTGTCCACCCAGAGGCGTCCCTCCGCCTCCCCCATACATGGAACCTTGCTGTCTGGATTGGCAATTTATATTGCTGGAATAGCTGAGGGACGGGCTGCGGAGAAATGGCAACATGTCAAGACTAGCAGAATAAAAGCTGATGGAGTGTGCAGCAGATACTAGACTCGATACCTTGAAAATTAGACCTACAAGTCTGAGGTAATAAACGTGGATATTGCAGACTTTTACATGTAAAATTCTGTGTATTTGTACACAAATTAGAGAGATGTCTGACCTCATGGCGCTCACGGAGAGATGGCCGTAAGAACTGGCACCGTTGGGGTTGCAGCGAGCATTAACGAAGGCCACCAAGGAGTTTGGTGATGTCCGGATCACCGTCTGCAGGTCAACACTGGCATCAGACAGAGGGGAGATTGACAAAGCCCTCTTTTTGCTCAGCTTCAGCATGGAGCGAGGTGTGGAGAACCTCGAGCCTAGAGGGGAAAAGAGGGCAGTGACAACAGGAGGGTTAGCTTTGATGATACCAAATCCTTTAGAGGCATTTTTTAAATTTAAATTTGAATTTAACAGTGGGGAATGATATCCTACCATCGCCTGAGCCAATCTGATCAGAGCCAGGCTGAATCTGGCAGAAGTTGTGATGAGAGGACATCATGTTGTTCTGGTTACAGTAGGGGGTGCTATTTCCACCTGTTGGACATTGAAGCAGACAGAAACACTGAAACGTAGCACTGCAAAGATCCACAGTAACACCTTTTAAACAAGTGAGCACATGTTCAAAATCTCAACTACTCGTCATGTCTAACAGCTGCCAATTGGTTCAGCAGAAAAGGACAGCTACTAGGATTGGTCACATGCAATCGTGTCATTTAAGTTTCAAGAAAGGCTGTACGACAGATGTAGGTTTTCTGTAATGACAAGTAAGAGACAGAGACATGTGTCCTCAAAGGTGGGAGAGTCCTCTTTCATCTTGAGACAAAAGAGACAATATCAATCAATCAAACTAGACTACATTTGAAAAATGTTTGTTTATATTATAGCTGTACTGTCAGAAATAATTTCCATTTTTGATTATGTCTTTCGAACATGGCAATTTTAGAATTATGGAAACTTTAATCATAACTGCTCTATTAACTCATGCAAAGCTTGTCTAATAATGGGGATTCTTGGACAAGAGCTACAATTTGTGTTACAAGAGCAAAAAGTCCTCCGTGTGGCCTTTAATTAAAAAAACAGCAGCTACATAAGATAAAATAAGCAGCATATCGCATGTTGTAGATTACCCATAGTGAATCCGTTGTTTTTGCCAGTACTGTTCCTTTAATGCTAATTGGACCAACTGTACATGCTGAATATGCTAAATGAGCCTTTTATTTGCAGTGAAAATGTTCTGAGATGTCTAAAGAAGAAAATAAATATTTGTGGAACTCAAATTTTTGTGTCTCCATTCGTTTTTCTTTTCTTTCCTCATTTTGAAGTAATCCAAACGTATTCAAATTAGATTACGTTACTATCAACTTAGTGTACCATTATCTACTTCCCTTCTCCTTAAGTTGACTGAATAACCTAGATTAGTTGAACCTGCGGCAGAGACATTTATATCTCAGCAGTACAGCCGGCCTCCTGCTTCCCATTGTAGAAATGTGGGTAGCCTCTGTTTCAGTCTCTCAGGTATCTTTAAGTCCAAATCAGTAGCAGCTGTGAGATTAAGGAGGTGTAAAAGATACTCTGACTCACACTCCGTAGGCGGCATGCCCCTGTGGCCCATCATACTATGCGGCGGTGGGGCCTGAGGGGGCCTCATATATTGATCCATGCAGTGGCCGATCCCCTGTCCTGGTCCTGAGCCATGAGTCATACTGGGAGTCATGGGGTTGTACATAGTTCTGCAGTCCTGGGGAGGGCCGTTGAGGAGCGGGGCACGCAGCGAGGACACATCACTGTAGGGAGACTGGTCTGATGGAACTAGGCTGAAAAATATCAAACAAACACAACACATTTTGAGAAATAAATTACACTTCATTAATTCAGCATGAAAAATGGCCTCGGCAAAGAGCTGTAAAAATGGATTATGGTGCTCTTTTTTCTTCCGTAAATGTCAAGGCGTCAGAAAAGCAGCACATGCAAAACATGGATGAATGAATATATAAACAATTGAATGAGCAATGAATATTCAAAGTATTATAATTTTTTATTGTTTGTTCAAAGAGCTTTTTACAAGGTGGCCAACTGAGGAGCTGAACGTCTCTGATGGCCTCCTGTGACGTCTCGTTCTCTCCACTAGATGGGGTATAGCCCCTGTCCTGCTCTATGCTGTGGAAACTTACTCATTTGGGTTTTCCCCTTCCAAACTAGAGAAGGGAAGCTTCATTGGAACTTTCCAGTCTTCACATGATTTTCAGTGTTTTCTCTGACCTTTCTTTAGTCTCACTAGTTAGTTCAAAACCTGTCCCTTCTGTCCTTTCTCTCTTTCTCCCTGTCCCCTTTCGCTCCTCTCCTAAAGGGGCAGACTTCATCTATCCACCTTCTCCTAAGTCGTCCTTTCAGTTCTTTAATTCTTTCACCACGACGTGTATTCCACACAGGAGTTTAATCTGTCCTCTCTAATCCACTGTCCCCCCCCCCCACGAATCTGCCTCCCTCCCATTCTCACCCCTTTCTCCTTTTCTCTTCTCCCATTCATCCCTTCTGTTCTACTTCTCTCTTTCTCCCTCCCTCTGTCTTTTCTGTCACTTTCTATCTCCTCTTCCTTTCTCCCTCCTCCTCCTCCTCCTCCTCTCGCTCCTCTGTCTTTCTCTGTCCTGCCCAGCCACCTTTCTCTCCATCTCTCTCTGTCTCTCCCTCACTCTGGGTAACCTGAGCGGGGCGCGAGGCAGTCATGCAGAGCGCAGCGGGGCCTGGTCAGCCTGTAATTAGCAGCTGTCAGAGAGAGGCCGAGTCCACCCGCAACCTGGGTGGCATGAGGCAGGGAGGGAGGGAGGGAGGAGGGGGGAGAGGGAGGAGCGGGGGAGGAGTGAGGGGCTGAGCCAGCACTGTGTCCATAACAATTGCAGCGAGAGGTGGGCTTTCTGCACCCTCAGAATAACTGTGAGATTAAAATAGGAGCAATTTCTGGGCCTCAAAAATGAGGATCATCCCTGATTTTTTTCTAGAGGGTCACTGCTGTGATTTCGGATTGTCTGGTAGTAAAGATTGAAGAGGGAAGAGTAGCACTGGTTGCACTGTGACAATATTGGAGAAAAGATTTAAATAATTCAACATTTTAGGAACTGTGCATGTGGAATAAATAGCTATTCTGGTTCTGTCATAAAATAGGAAAAAAAGTCTTTAAACTTGTTCGAGAAACATAAAACAACTGTAAGTGATTGTGGGAGAGTGATAATAGTTTGTGCTGGAGTTATTTCTGGACTCACTGGGCACTGGGCAGATAGATGAACTGTTGTTTGTTAAAAAATAGCTCCAGTGTGTAAACCCAGCGTTTATCCGCTGGGACAATGTAGCCGATTGACTGCTATTACAAACCTATTGTTGCTCTTCAATATGTTAGCTTAGAAATATTAGAATAACTGTGGAACAGAAATCGTTTTTGGGTCGACATTATGTAATTTGTCCTATATGCAGTATTTTACATCTGAAAAACGTAGTACATTCATATTTTGCTCAGAATTCTTCGTCACAAATTGTGTAATTATTATGTAAAAAAGACAAAGAATCAGTCAATATATCGCGAATGGATTCTTATGACTCTGAAAAATGTTAGAGGTACATGAAGAAGACAGCTTTGTGCCTGAAAGTCTGGTGGACGTTATAAATGTTCATAGTAGCATTATCTAGTGTGTTTTGACTCTCAAATCAGTATCGGCCCAAAAGAAACCCTGCAGTGGTTTGAAAAAATGCATAATTACCACTGAAAACACAAGATTTCTTTTCGCAATCATCAACAGAATGTGCCTCAATGCCAACAGTCCACTGGTGCCCCGTGAGCTCCCAGTCCTGGCAGAGTCAACCAATACAACCACTAGCTGCAGGGTTAATTGAGTTCACAAGCTAACGGCAGCCACAGTTAGCAGCACTTAGCCGTTATTCTGTTGGCCCATTCTTACATATTGCACCTTTAATCAAACAAGATGCAACTTGTCAGCTCTGCGTCGTTGGTAGGATTGTGTCTGCAGTTTGGACAGAGCAAGGCTTGCCTTTACACTCTGCTTTCCTTCTGTATGCTATGCTAGGCTAGCCATGTCTAGAGTCTAGCTCTGTGCTTCATGTTTACACATAATAGCGATATCAATCTGGAAAGAGAGCAACTAAGCGCATTTCCCGAAAGGTTCAACTGTTCCATATGTTTCTCTGCCAGCTGTGGAATTCACCATGACAAACAGAGGTTTAAAATGCAGCCACAGCGTAATGAGTGAGGACGGAGCACATGCTAACTGCTGTCTTACCCTCTGGAGGGCTGGCTGGGTGAGGTCTCATAGTGATACAGCCCCTGGTGTGGCTGCATGTCCACTGGCATTGGAGCTCCGAGACCGACTGCTCCCCCTTACACCCTGGACCTGAAACACAAAGACGAGGACACGGTTAGGATGGAGAGAGAAAAAAATAAATAAAAATAAACCCAGCCAACTTCAACTAAACTACACCAGAAAGAAAAGCCAAATAGACAAAAACAATTGCGGTTGGGGAAAAAAAAAACGGAATATGTAGGATGTTAATAACAGACCAAACCAAACCGAGCAAAACAGTTCAAGAGCAAAATAAGCTCTCTCTGAAAAGCTTGAGTCATACTTATTTTAAACAGAGCTGGTACAAAGCACTGAATACATTACGTAAGGGACAGTAGAGACGTGAAAAGGACTTTCCATCCATCATGAAATGCAACCACTTGGGAAAATTAGAGATGACACCCGTAAGCGTCATTAATATATCATTCATCAAATTAACATTCATGTCATCTAAATGGCAACTTGGAACAGAGTAAAGGATTTCAGCTCCGGAAATCTGGACGCATATACGTTAGAGAAACTTTCAAAAGCAGGTCACGTGATGGCACTGATGTTCCCTGACACACTCCTACAGATTAGACAAAAACCCTGCGACACAAACAGTGAGCTTGGCTTTAATCTCCCCTCTCTAAACAGAGTCGTGCACCTCAAACACCGCTGACAGACACCGAAAAACCACGCCGCACCTTCTCAGTCTGAAAAGCAGCAATCAATGTGAAAAAGACACACAGAGGAAAAAGAAAGCTTAAAAGATTTTTTTTTTTTAAAGAAAAGTTAAAGGATATTATTAGCAACACAAACAAGAGAATAATGAAAGCAGAACAAAGCAGCCTTTTGTATGAAACTCGTATGAAGACGGTATCTTTCAGCAGGAGCGCATGTGTAAGGTAATTCTAGCTGAGAGATCCTGGGAACAAGCACCTGCTCATTACAGCCAACCACATCAGTGCAGGTACTAATAGTGGGGACTGTGGCTCCTACATGGTTACAGGGGTAATTAGGACCAAAACCTTCGTGTACACACTGATTTCATAACTACCACAAGTGGAGAAAAGCCAAAAATGTGTTTATATGCAGTAACTGATTTGTCATATGAACTAAATTCAATACAGAGTGCATGTTTACCCTTAAGTATACAACCAAACCTGACAAAATATTGTTTGTTTTGATTTTTTTTTTTTTACCATTTCAATGCATCTTTATTCCTGTATTTTCCTTCTTTGAATGTGCTGGGTCAAAAAAAAAAAAGTCATATATTTCCAGTAATGTCACTCACTGTCTGAGTTGCATTATGGGTAATGTAGGTGTGTGCGTAAAATAAAAAAGGCGATATCTCTGCTCTGCTGTATCAATTTTGTTACAAAATGTCCACAACTGTCCATAGCGAGTCCAACAGTTTTATAGGAGTACAACGCTGCATCAGTGGATCCTGCCGCCTACATTATCCCACAAGGCAACTAAGCCAAAGATGACATCACAGGAGGACATTATCTCTGGGGCCCCAAAAAGCTTTTTTACTACATATGTCTTGGTATTCCTTTAGACCTCTAAACACACAATCAGTCGATCAAAAATAAATGAGTTGACAGGTATTTTGATAATTAATTAATCGATTCAGTCACTTTTCAACACTTGTGGCATGTTAAATGTAAAGTTGTGTTGCTTTTATTTGTCATTGTGATGATAAAAGGGAGCCTTTGGGTTTTTGCACTGATTTAGAAGATGTCACAAGGGGCTCTGGGAAATTCTGACAAGCTTTTTACTTTCACAATTTTTTTTACACTATAGAGGCTAAAAGATAATTGATTAATTGTGAAAATAATCAGCAGATTAAATCGATAATGAAAATACTAATTTATTGCAGCCCTAAATATCACATTTCTGTTGGTCTTGAGTTCAAAACCAAACTAGGAGAGCTCCTATCCACTGCTGATGAAAACGCTGTGGTCAGAATTTAACAGGTTGCCAGTCATGTCGTTGCACAAGTGTTAAAAGGGCAGCAGGGACCTATTTAAGCCCACAAGCCACCAGGGGGATTTGGTACGCAAAGTTAAGCGAGTGGCTAAATGATGTGGGCGGTCCTGGGCTAATTGCGCGTATTCAGCGCCGGCCTCGGCTGTGTGTATGATAATTAGCCGGAAGCGCTAAATAGAGATCTCGCCGAGCACCTCAGCTGTCCAGAACTAATAAATACTGAGAAGGGGGTCGCCAGACCGCCTGACACACACATACACACACGCTGAC
Organism: Diplodus sargus; assembly: GCA_903131615.1. Classification (NCBI taxonomy): domain Eukaryota; kingdom Metazoa; phylum Chordata; class Actinopteri; order Spariformes; family Sparidae; genus Diplodus; species Diplodus sargus. The sequence goes on from CAEMYA010000009.1 coordinate 663,675, forward strand.
ACACCTGTCAGTCACACCAGGGGGTAGCATAATAATCCAGTGGCCACCATGTCTACAGAGAATGTGTTTGTGTGTGTGTGTGTGTGTGTGTGTGAGTGTGAAAGAGTGAGTGTTACTGCATATGCTGGAGCAGTTTGTACCATGTAAGCCCAGTGGCAGGTGTGTATGAGAGGAGAGTTTTAGAGACAAGTGTATTTGCGGTGCAGCCTGTGTGTGTGTGTCCGTGTGTGTTGAGAGTGTGTTTGACATGATAAATGACGGTGGATCTCAGAGTAAGACTGAATAATGTATGAGACCACCTGCACATGAGCAAGCTGGAATTTTTTGAGAAATATGTTTGCCAGTGGGTCTCTGGGGAGCAGGGCGGCGGGCGAGTGTGTGAGTGTTACTGTTGTCGCTCCATGTACACACACTCAGCTGTGTGGTATGTGATTAATTTGCATGGTACATGGCTTATACCTTAATCCAGTGAAAAGTGTAAACACAGACTAAGTAAACAGAATACATATTTACAGAGCTGGAGCATCACTGTCTTCCAGAAAATACACTTATATTCTAAATTTGTAGAAAATGCGTTATTGACAGTTTCTATCATTACAATTAGGAAACGTTTCTAGATATATTACATGTGCTTAAGTATAAAAAGTACAAGTAAAAATAATTTATACATATACTTACATGTATGGATATAATGTACACAGTGTGTTCACCAGTTAACAGCCTGGACAATTAATGGATCTGATATGCAGCATTATTCAGATAATTAGTATCAGTGTGTTTTTTGTTTTATTCCTTTGCTGATGAAATAAACTTTATTAGTCAAAAAGTGGTAGTATTAAAAATTGCTAATTAGCTCTGGCTCTGTGAAGCATGCACTGCATTGTACCCCAAAATGTGGTGGATTGGATAATACTATCTCAAGTATCTCTAATTTGGGTTTAGGTGCAGGACTTGAGTAAATCTATTTAGTTACATTGCCTCACTGGAAACTGAGCATGTTTGCAAAATACCAATACTGACATTAATTAATTTGTTTTTACTGCGATATTTGCTTGCTTGGACCTAAAGTATGATATTACTTATCAGAGTCACGCTTAGACACAAATAACTAAACAAATAATTTTATACAAATAAACTTGCCTTGCCTTAGACACCAACAGCACTTAGGTAAGAATCTAAATGTTTAAAAAATCCATAGTGACGAGACACGACTTAAGTTCCCTTATATTAAACTGAAACTACAATCTTTCCCCGACCTTAACCCAAGAACTTTTGTTTCTTAATCCTCAAGGAGTGACGGAATCCAGCGTTTTAAATGTTCACCGTCCACTGCAACTGCCTCTGTTTGACTTGCTTTAGAAAAATGGAGGGAAGTCCTTCACTGGCAAAAACATTACTAGTAGATTCTTGCTAAACAAATGAGAAATTTAACATGTTTAGGAATATATGATGAGGTTTTGACAAATATAATATCATTTGACAGAGAAAATGTTGTGGACTACACCATAATATAGCATGCTTAAAGTTAATGACGACAAGTCACATGTCTAAATGTGTAAAAAAGCATGTTTGTATCTATCGCAGTGAACGTGGATGTATTTATGTAAAGCATTTAAGTAGACAAATGATTCCATACGTGCATGGTGCTGACACAGGTGTCGTGGCATTGTGCTATTTCAGGTCAATATTTTGTGAGAAACTCTCAGGGATTTCTTCTTCTCCGGTGTAATTTTGTGGTGCTGGGTTTTAGAGGGACAGGGCAGGAGCATATTAAAAACCCCAAGGCCATAAATCAAACGGCTAACCAAACAAGGCTGCTCCACAGCGAGCTGGGCAGCAACCAAGGAGCTGAGGATGAGGACAGGATGTCCAGCCACTTTCTACACCCAAAACCTCTCCATTCAAACACTGCAGGTCCTCAACCCTGCTATATCGCCACACCATACAAGTCAGCATCACCTGAAGGCCAAACGTAAATCTATCAACCAACAATATCGCCAATCAAGGGAAAATTAACTGTTTTTCCAGAGACGAACCCATGATGTCCCTGCTTGTGGTTCAATGGCAGCCTATCCTTGATGGATAACATTAAGCCTTACCTCAATTACTGGATATTTTTAAACAAGCTGAAGATGCCCTGACTGTGGTCTAGCTTAATACATTTCCATTCTGGCTTACCTACTTACTCACCAAACCAACAAAGCTTACCACCAATAAATAAAACATGGTTTTGTATCTCTAATGGGCTGTAACTCATCACTGTCACAAACCCAACCACTGCACCATAAAGACCCAACAACCAGCCAATACTCTGACATATCCTTCCTCTTACAAGTAAGAAGTTGGATTCACGCAGCTTTACTCAATCTAACACACACACAGCAACTAAAATACTACTTGGTCTGCTATGACTGTTAGCTTGTAGCATCTAACATTAGCAAACTTTACATGATTTGATTTTTAGCGTGCTTAAAGGAGTAACAGAGGTCTGTTACTTTAGCTCACTTAAATAGACCATTACATGATAATGTGCTAAAACACAGTGTAAGAGTCACTCAAGTAGAAAAGAGCAAAGCAAAATCAAAATGAACCAAAAGTTTTCTAAGACTAGCTAACATTAGCCACCTTAAGCTACTGGTCATAACATATCAAGAAAAGCTGTAGCAGTAACAGTGATGTGAGTCAATAAGACTCATGGTTTTGTTACCTTAGAATGAGCTTTTTATATCCACAGGGGGAGCAGGTCATCCTACTCAGAGTCAGCCATGTTGTTTCTACACTAGCCCTTAAAGGACAAAGTAAACACTGACTCTAGAGACGGTCTTTAGCTGTGTTTGTTTCTGCTCACCTTTAAACAGCAACAGTCTTGCTTTAAAAGTGCAACGTGTAAGAATTTTAGTTGACTGAAAAACTAACCAAAATTGTCGACATAATGTGAAGTTTCGATGTCTCTGTACTGTGGGGCAGAGAAGTCCACTGAAGTTAGCATGCTAATCAGTTAGCCCAGTCCCATCCAAGTCCAGAGCACTTATGGAGATAACCAGCTAATAGCAGCCATACTTAGCAGCAGTTAGCTTTTAAACTGGTGGTATGTTTTAAGTATGAATCTGACAAGTGGCCAATTCTTACATATTGCACCTTTGAAGAATCCAAGCTACGTTTGACTCAATTATGTTCATTTCAATTTTAGTGTTTTCTCAGGACATTAAAAGTAATATTATATCATCAATAGCAATATATCATCATTAGCTTGATAATGTGATGGCATACTTGTTGCAGTGCCTCGTCTGCATTAGCTGACCTTTTCTCTAATAGCCTTTGGTGTGTTTCTGTTCCACAAACTTCCGTTCTTAGGTGATAGTTTGTATTTGTGAGTATACAAAGAGTAACATTGTTTAGTCTCGCACCGTTTTTGCCATTTGTGACATTCCCATAAAGCGTCCTCCTCCCTCCGAGGGAGTCTCCGGGGAGGACAGACATTTCCACAGGTCACTGGTCGCGTCAGACACTCTGCTTCTACAATCCATGACTCTTGGGTGTAACACTAAACTGCGCCCCCCCTCCCACCAGCTCCCTCTTAGAGCCAATGTAAAAAGCAGCATTTAATGACAGCCCCTCTCCTCTTAACCTCATTTCTCCTCTACTCTCAGATGGGAATGTGAGCATGCAGTATGTTGGCTGGCGTTCCTACAAAGTCCTAAAGTTTGAGAAATGTTTCATTTTAGCTATTTCAATGTTTTGAAGTTTAGAAATACGCGTGAATGCAAATATAAATCCTTGAAAAATGCGGGATTTCTGATATAAATTATGTTTCATCCGCACAATCACTCATAATATTTCAGTACTTGAAAAGAAACGACCCTGTTGTCATATTTGTTTTGCATTACATTTAAAGTGATAATATAAATTGATTTCTGCGGGTATAAAGGAATTCTGTAAACTTTTTGGGCAGTTGCATTTATAACAATTTAGATGTGATGATTAGGGCTTTGAGAGTGGAAATGTTTGGTTTGGAAGTTTTTTGAACAGTGCTTAAATTCCGCTCTTTAAAAGCCGTACAAAGTCTCTGTGTGTTCTCGTTTGTGTGTTTGCTGGATAATCTAATACAAAAAAGCCTAAACAACACACATCTGCAGTGTAAACACCCATCTGAGAGTATTTTGTCCCTGTCTCTCTCCCCCACCCTCTCCCTCGTTCCCTACTTTCCTCCTCTCTCTCCCTTTTCCACTGCTCTGTATCTCTTATATCTCCTGCTCTCTCTCTCTCTCTCTTTTTTCTCCCCCGCTGCCTCCACCCTCTCCCTCATTCCCTCTCTCTCTCTCTCACTCTCTCTCTCTCTCTCCCTCTCTCGGCTCATTCCTGCTCTTGCGACCTCTCCCTCGCCCCTCCCCCCCTCCTGGCGGAGCTGCAGTCGAGGTGGGTGTTCTCTGGCTGTTATGACTTGAGAGACGATAATGGCAGCTATAATGTAGCCAGCCGTTCCTGATGTGGCTGGGCTTGTGGGGGATTCTGTTGTGTTAGGGCTGGAGACGGAGCAGGGGGAGGGAGGGAGGGGGGGACACGAAGGCGGGGCCCGGGCCCTCAGCCAACCACAGTCCAGATTCTGCCTCATTTTCTTTTTCATTTTTTTCTCCCCCTCTTTTCTTTCTCTCTCTCCTCACCCACCGACTTTTTCTAGGCCTGTTGTTTTCCTTCGGTGGTAAACTTTGTTTTTAAATTCGGGCTTTGTTTTTGTAACCCTTCCACCCAACGCAGACTCTCCTCCTTCCCTGGCTTTTTCTCCCCCGCCCACCCGCCGACCCACCCTCCCCTGTGTTTTTTACCCCTTTTACCCAGACCCTATGAATTCCTCACAGCTGCTGTAATGTGATGGGGGCCAATGGTGTGACCAGCGAAAGGCCACAGGGCCGGAGACATCACTGTAATGTACAATAAGCCCTACTCACTGACCTGCTGCAGGGAAGATTAATGGAATATCTACCAGAGCAGCTACTTTGAGTTTTATTTAAGCAGACTTTAATTCCTGTGAGGCCAAAACTGACCTTTTCAAAAGAAAAAAAAAAAAAAAAAGAGCATCATTGTGAAGCAGGTGTTTGCAAGGCTGAGTGAGCAACTCACAAATTATTTAGATTTTCAGTGCTGCTGTGACGATCTGATCATGTCCTATCAGAATTCTGCAAAATTCTGTTCCACAATTTGATAATTTTAGATAAACTTAATACAGTGAAGGCTCATTTATTCTCATTGCTAGATACAAATACAGAGGGAGCCTTCCATCCGAACTCTGCATCCATTTCATCCGTATTTCTGTACATTTTCCGAAAGCTTACACACACGGGCCAACAGAGCAGTACCTCCGGTCATCGTGGAGGGCAGTGTAGCAGTGCAGCCAATAGTTCAGACAAGACACGACCACAGAAGAAGAAAAGAATGGCTGAACTTTATGTGGAGTGGATATGCGAGTTGGTGAGAAGTTATAAACAGTTCCTGCACACATTCACTTTGTTGTAAAAGCAACATATTGTTCAGTTTTTGATAGAAATGTTGCATTTTCCATAAATCTTGTAATGAAAGTGTGCAAGAATTCAAAATGTTCTCAAGCAAAATGTAATTAAAAACTGACTGAATAGATTCCTGAAGCATTTCTTACACACTTAAATTGTTTGGGCTACTGCTGAGCTTTTTAATGTATTCAGTTCTTGTTTTCTTTATGCCCTTTTTTCTGTCTGTGTGTTATGATGTGCGACTGCTACCAAATTTGATTCATTTTATGTCATTCATTTTCCTTTTTTCCAATAAAAACTTGTTCACTAGAAAAGAAAAAAAAAGTCTTTTCCATCCATATGATTTTGCCCCACGTATGTCTTGGAAAACCCTGAACCTCCATAACGTTTGCGGAGATGATTTTTCCTCGTTTCCTCTCACAGGAAAAAAATTACAGATGATCTTGGTTTCCAAAGGAGGAGTCTCCAAACTTGTCATTCTGTAGCTTAGCTGAGAAAGAAGAATCCCTGAAGCCCTAAACTAATGTTTACTAGACGAAGACTGCGGTTTAATACAGTCAACACCACGGCCCGGGTTTCAACCCCACTGATTCACACCTCACATATCCCTGTACTGTAAACTGTGGGCTGAGGAAGCCGCGGTGCTGATGTCTCACTGCTGGGGTTCTCACCTTGTCGAAACGGCAGAATGAAACGTTGATCCCTTGTTGCTACACAGCCGGAGTGACTGATGACAGACATCGGGGGGCACGGGAGGGCTCGACGCGACTACAAACAGTAGGAGCGGGAGCAGAGCTGCACCGAGCAAACAGAGCAGAAAAACAGCAGCGGATTAAAAAGTTGAGGCCCAGCTGAGGACCGTATTCTTATTCGACATGATGAAAAGTTATGTTAAGGGAAACTAGTTGCGGAGGAAAAAGAGACACCGTACATATGTGAGGGGTGTCGAGGCGAGCAAAGAAGGTAAATGACGGCTAAACACAATGACAGAGAACCAATTCTGGTGCAAAAAGAAACCCTAATTTTGCAAAGCCGCCTTGTAGATCGCATGTAGATCAACACACTGCCTTCGCCGCGCAGCCATGATTACTGTTTTAGCACTTTTCCAAGTGTCTGCTCGATAAGTCGGTGTTTGTGTTGAGATTAGGAGTGGTTCAATTCTCCTTGTTTTCGTTTGCCTGCACAAGCACAGTTTTGTGCTGCCGGCCACCGAGCGGCTTCACCCCTGTCGACGGCAGTGAGATGTTAAACATCTGTCAGCTCATCTCGGGGATTTCAACCAACAGCTCTATCGAGCGGACGGACGAGGTGC
>CAEMYA010000009.1:681870-704947 GCA_903131615.1 Diplodus sargus
CCCCAAATCTTTCTCTCTCCCCCCCCCCCCCAACTCTCACTCTCTCCTGCATTCTCCCCCTTTTTCATTCCTCCTTTTGTTTGCACCGTGGGATGAATTTTAATCACTCGGCTCTCCACCTCCGATCTCGGTTCCCCCCTCGTTTTTTCTTTTTTTTTCCCTCTCTTTTCCCCCCAAGTCGGGCCGCTCGCTTCCCCACTTTTTCCAACTTGTATCCGGCGCCCCTTACTGCTCCTCCGCCGATCAGCCCCTCTCGAAGAGCCCCGAGAAAACAAGGACACAGATATAGCCACCTTTGATGACGCGGAGGAAGGGAGTATTTGTCACTCCAGGTTTAGCACAGGGCCAAATGTCTTTAAACAGGCACGGGGATGGAGAGAGAGGGGAAGAGGGAGAGGGGGGAGAATGATAAAAAAGAGGGAGTTTAGGGAGGACGAGGAGGAGGAGGAGGAGGGGGTGACAGCAGGACAGAGAGAGGAGGGTCGCATTCTGTTTGTGGAGAGCGATCATTTTTAAATGCCTCCTTCATTCGAGAACACTTTGTTTGCGTAAGGGCTCTAGTGTTGCGCTCCCATTGTGGCGTCTTATCCCGGGGGACAGTGCAAGCCGGGGGGACACTGTTGTCATTCACATTTTCACACATTTACTGATTAGCAGGTGCTCTGAACAAGAGGAGTTTGCCGGAGTGTGTTTGCCGGAACTTGAGGGAAGTACAAAGCGAGAGTACGAGCATGTTATGGTAAGGGGGAAGAAGGAGCGAGTAAGTGAAAGAAGCGACAGGAAGTAATCACAGAGCAAGCGCCAAAAGCTGACGGCCGCAACAAGACAGACGAGGGCTTCCTGAAGAAGCCAAACGGCGACACTTAACGACAGATTTTTTTCCTTTATAGCGTCCCACAGCCCTGCCTCATTTTCTCTCCGCAAGCCACACGCGGTCAGCTGGCACATTTGTTCCAGTCTGACCGGTCCGCACCAGTGAGAGACATGGGAGAGTCGCACAGCCTCTTGAGCCTTTATGGCGATGCCAGAATGTCAGCACAAGTGCAATAACTTCACGGACAAGTTCACTGACCTAAAGACACTGCGGGCTCTTGTGAATTATGTTCGCAGCAGCGGATGGATTTATAATTTAGAGGTACTTTACTTGAGTATTTTCCATTTTATGCTCCTTCGTACTTCTTCTCCACTACATTTACGAGGGAAATGTGGTCACTTTGGAGCCACTATATCTTGGTGGAACCTGTAGTTCATGAGATTTTTACGAACGAAACATGCGTTCACCATTGAGATGAGCTTTTTAGGAGTCTGTTCTTACTTATGAGGTAATGTGACCGCGTTAATCAAATTTGACTTGAGCCAACAACTTCTTTCAAGTTGCATTTGGGGTTTTTTCATGTGGATCTTTTGGATTTTAAGATGCTACACCATTAGTTACACCATTTTGGAGAAATCAGCACAACGTTTCGAGTAGGCACTATTTTCTCTTTGGATCAAGGGGAAAGAAGCTGCATTTACTCATGGCCGATAGACAAGGTGGACGCCATTACTGTTCACATCGTGCGCTGTCACAAACACATACCTCTCGCCATCGGTAGATATACACTTCCCTCTGGCAGGTGTAGTTCGGTAGAAAGAAAATAGCTCCTTCATGAAACCGCTCACAACAATGTTTGTGGATTATCTTGAATAGCCGGGTCAAGATTTCTAGAAAGAGACATTAGTGCCATCCCGTTCCATTATATTTGAGAGAACATCTCTTCAGTCGATATCTCCAAAACTCAGCAACTCACACCAACACGATCAAAATATGTGTCCTTTGACTTTGGGGTGAGCTGGCCCTTTAACAAAGAGCCACCGGGGAGAACATCTTGTAAAGGGGTTTGTCACCCATTGTTTGGATCGCCAGTCAGTGGTGAGGCCAACTCAACCTTGGAAATTACAGGACGCATCATTTGAAAGAGCAAAGCCTCACCCAGTGTCACCGCGGAAACCATGGCTTACTACGTAACAGCCAAAAAGAAAACAGAAAACAGTGAATCACTTTTTTAACCATTATTTAATCGTTACAGTTTTTGCTGTGTTTGTTAATTTGGTTTAAAGAATTTTCTTTTCTGGGAAAGCGTTGAAATGCTTTCTGTAAGTGAGGATTCAAAAACGAAGCATTTTGTGTTTCAGTCATCAAATATTCCAATAGTTCAATATATACAGTATATTTACACATCTGCATGTGCTTTTATTTTTATTTTCCACATTTTCATACACTTTGCTGTATATTTGAGTTTTTATACGTGCGGTTGGATCGTCTTCCAGTCACTGTAAAAATTCCTTTCTGGAGCATAACCTCCAGCATACGAGTGAGACGACTTCCTGTTCCGTCTGGTGTGATACACAGAGAGGGTCTAATCCTGACTGCCCGTCTCTCTCTCTCCCTCTCTGTCTGTCTGTCTCTATCCGTGGCCCTACTTGTGGAGTGTTTGTTAGGAAATCCTGAACAAACCGCAGCTGTTTGTTCTCTCTTTGTCAGTGACGGGTTTTTATTGACTTCTACTATTGACAATCGCGCGACTCCTGTTGGCCTCACACAAGCTGGATAACGCTGAGCAAATAGGTGTATGTACACACACACACATTCACAATCTGTCCGAAAAACACGCTCACAACCGAATCACTTTGCGGGGTGACGGAGAGAAAAGATGAGTTGGGAACTACGTGAATGAGACAGACATGCGTCAGGTGAGAACACTGTGTCACAGATGTCTTGAGATTTCTGAGAAGAAGATGATGTGGAGCGTAGCTGCTGGAATCTGCTGTCGCGCGACCACGAGAGCATCCTTAAGGTCGGGCGATTAATGGTGGGCGATAAGGTACACAGATCTCTGTGCACGCCATTTAAGTTCTTCTACAATAAAATGGAGAAAAAAACAATTTCTGTTTGGGCCTCGCTTTGTGCATTTCATGTTTAAACAAGAGACGACTTTAACTAAGTTAGAAGCACACTGTCAAAATATCGTTGTAGTGACATCAAGAATCTGCAATCGGCAGATTATGGTTAGGATTAAAAAAAGAATTTTGTCTCAAATTACTTGGTTTTGTGGCCACAAGCACGGCTGGAAAATATCCCAGCGTTTCATTTAAAATACTCAACTCTGATGGAAGAAACAGGAAGTGAATGGTGGTCCTGAAGTGGAGGTCCTGTTTTTTGTCATATTTCTGTATATTTAGAGGGTTTAAAGATAAGATAAGACCAGATAAGATAAGATAAGATGTGTCACAGTGGCACCAAGTAGCAGTGCAAGAGTAGAAGTTAACTAATAAATTACAGATTAAAGAAAAAAAAGGACATGAGGAGGAGTAACTATTATATTATTACACACGTATTATGAAGGTTCATGGCAGGTAGTTTCAGACTGATTCAGATATGTTCTGTGATAAATATCCTAAAACTGTTTTCAACCGAAAATAATTAAAATACAAGGCCTTCACGGAAAATTCTCTCCACCAGAATTGCACAAACGTAAAGAGGCCGTCCGCATACTTTTGGCCGTACGGTCTCACAGCGCTTCTAAATGACATCCATACAGTAGCAGTCGGGGGGAAACACTGCATCAATGACCTCTCGTCATCACCACTCACAGCCATCAAACGTAGCGGTCTGAATCCAGTTAACTGAAACAGGAGAGCGGGCGAGCGGAGGACTCTCCAGATTCTTTGGCTCTGACTCAGAGCAAGAGGGAGCTGAAGAAGGGAGGTTAAGAGACACCGGGCGCGATGGGGAGAGAGGAGGAGAAAAAAAAAAAAGCGAGAGAGAGGGAGAGAGAGGGAGATGGAGTAGTGAGAAAGAAGTTGACAAAAAAACACACAGGGAGCGGAGCAGAGCTTCTGTGTCAATGGAGGAGATCATGGATGCCAGTAGGGGGCTCAGCCTTCAGCACAATAGACCCCCAACTGAGCCAAGACCCTTAATACCCATACTCCTATTTCACACATCTTTTCAAAGCACCCATACAAGTCTCATCCGCCCCACCCCCCTACGCCTCCACGCTCTGGCCGTGCCCACGTGATTGCAGCCGAGGGGGGGGTGACAATAGCGAGAAAAACCTCAGTGGTGCGACTAGGGGCCGTCGGGGGACTCACGCAGGGGCCATCAGGGGCCATCAGGACACCTTGTCTTTGTGTATTGGAAGACAATAGCGACATCTCAGGAGCAGCAGTAAAAGCTTCCTCTGTGCTGGCAGGGAGCTGTTAAGAATGACAGGGGCATCAAGTGTCGGTGATAAATGGGTCATTATCATCTGATCTGAGGTGAAGTGTGGAGCTGATAATGAGGCGCTGCGTCAAAATCACAGTAACCAGAGAGAGCCTGTTGTGCTGCCACCCAAATGACTCTCGCAACAGCCTGAGGGACAATTAGCCCAAGTTTCTTTAGAGATGAATATGTTTTTGACTCTGTAATAGCCGGATAATTGAAGTCATTCTGCTGAATAATAGTAAAAATGACTACTAAGTTACGGCAGTTTGCTTCAATATCCACTTGTACCTCTTTAAGACCTAAATACTTTACAATAATAATCATAACGTAGCAACTCTCCTTCCTTCCTGTCCAAAAATATTGAAAAAAAACGACTCCAGACGGTGTATATTAATGAGCTCAAAGTCTTTTGGGTGTGATCTGGCCGGCGTAGTGAGAGAGACATGCAGACATTTCTCTCTTCTGCCAAAAGAAAACATCTTGAAAAAACTAATCGTTGGGAGCCGGGAGGAAAAATATACCTCAGCATCCTGGGCAGGTCCAAGGGAATTCTGGCTCAGACCCAAACGCTGGAAACAGGGTGAAGAAGGCCGGGCTTTGTGGAGTAAACCGGGTAGGGAGCGTAGTGAAGGGGGGGGTTAGGTAACCAGGGAATGGTTTACGTTGGCACGAATGTGGCTTTTTGTCAAAAAAATTAACTTCAATACATGAAGCTCCCAAGAATGTATGCGCACGTGCAGGTATTATGCATGTTTAGATCTCCAAACTAATACTTGCAGCAGGATACGTCTTTTCATCAGCCCCTCTGCTGCTGACAGAGCTCATAGCATCAGTACCCTGAGGGCACCATCGGGCTAACAAACTAGCCTTTCGTCATGGCCTAGCTTAGCTCCCCTAGCCTCTCAGCCGGGACTACTGGCCTCCACTCAAGCAGACCCCCTCCTCCATTTACAAGGCCCTTCAGTAGCCGGCTGGTTGCTAGACAATGTGCTTGGTTACGTGGGTTATGTAAAGACCCTCCTGCACACAAAAGCCAATGTGGGCGCCTGTTATGTGCAGCTCTTCAGAGCCCCGGGTCAGTTAGCAGAAGAGCTCTGGCGCTAACACTCCAAGTTAAAAACGTTTGCTCTTCAATGTGTTTACTGAGAGGAGAGGAGAGGAGAGGAGAGGAGAAGAGGTATAGAGTTGCAGAAAATGGAAATACTCAAATACATGAAAACTGTATCTAAAAACAGTAAACAGTAAATTGTACTTGTTCATTTCATCGGTGGCTGCTCGAAGTTTTGACAGGAGTTTTTTTTACTGCAAATGAATATCAGTCCCAATCACTGGTTTCCACAACTTCTAATAATTGGTATTGGCCCTGAAAAAGCCGTATCTGCCAACCCCAAAAATACATGTCTGTACACAAACACAATATTTTCACAGTCACATCCCTGCAGTGATCATTCCCCATCAAATGATATAAAAAATTTCATGTCACGATTATCCCGACAATTTAAGATATGATCCCTATAACCATCCAAACATGCTCAAAATGGCACTAAAAACACGCTGGAATCACTTATCGGACTATGATCTATATGGAAATTCACCATGACCGACTTCTCTTGAGTGTTTTTTATCACCATCCGCGAAAAAAACCCTATACCTTGCCATAGTTAGTACAAATGTGCACATCAAAGACCAAAAAAAAAGTTTTCTTGTACACCTCAGCTCGTTTCAGACATTCATGTCTGTATGTAAGTGTGACGACAGCTCAACACGTCTCACATCTCACGCTTGAGTAAGAAGCCGCACAACAAGTCGCGACGGCAACTTTACGTCATCTGAGATTTCCATCACGGTTCAAGTGACCAAGAAAACAAAATCGGTCTATTCAAAAACAGAAAACAGAGAATGAACCGACAATCTTTGCTTGTGTATAAAATGCACAGCGGCCAACACTTACAGTATGTCTGAATAAGGAGCAGAAGCCACTGTTTGACTGACCTTTATAGATAGATGAAGCCTGCAATGTTACAAATTTAATATTACATTTTTTTTGTTGATGTTGTTGTGTTTAACTATCCAAGTTAAGGTTGAGATAACGTTTTGTCTTGGTCTGCTGTCGTTCAGTTCACAGTCGACATCCTGTGGAACCTGCTGAAACATTGTACCTGTATTAATATGTTATATAGTAATATATGTTGAGGTTTATTTCAGATTCTTCGCCCCGGATCGATCAGAAAAGCGAATCACAACATCTGTGTGTGTTTGTGTGTGTGTGTGTGTGTGTGTGTGTGTGTGTGTGTGTGTGTGTGCGTGTCTGTGTGTGTGTCTGTGTGTGTACGTAGGTGACAACAGACAGCAGGAGCCCTCCAGGCAATGACATGGTGGTAAGCCACACACCTCAGATGCACCACCAGGCTTCTCTGATGGCCAACCAGCAGGGGAAGAAGCACTGAGGTAAAGAAAGCCACCGTGTGTGTGTGTGTGTGTGTGTGTGTGTGTGTGTGTGTGTGTGTGTGTGTGTGTGTGTGTGTGAGTAAAGGTTTGACTTAAAGACACACAGCTTTGCTTACACAGAAATACACAGATCCCGCTGATGTTTGTACACCGCAGACTGTCTCCTAACGTTGTGCCTGCAAGAGATCAGGCATGACGTGGAACCACATAAACATGCCAAAACCATGACCGTGTGAAATGACAGCACTGAACACATCGCTTTCAAGAAAAAGACAGCAGAATTACTTTCCTATGATGGAGGACATTTGCTAACGTGACGATTTGTTTTTGAGTAAGCGAGAGGGAGATGTATTGTCAACTTCAGGTTCAATCGTACCAAGGATGAAAAACAAACACAGACATTATGTTCAGTTCCTGTGTTAATATTAGAGCCGAGTTAGAGAGTACTTTAAGTTATTTATTACCTTTGCCAAGGAGGCTGTTTTCACCTGTGTCCGTGTGATGGTTGGTTGGTTTGTCAGCAAACTACCGAACTTCTATTTACACATAACTTGGATGGAGGACAGATAACAGATCCAGGAAGTCAAGTCGCATTTGACGTTGCAACGTTTTTAGCTGTGCAACAGGCACATAAAATCAAAATGTTCTCGACTAAATCTTTTCTCTTACGGAGTTAAATTGGGGAAGTTAAGGCTCTGCGATACTGCAACAAACTGTTTATTGTGTGAGGATAGAAAAACGCCTCGTTTCGTATTATTGTGGGTTTAAGTAACTCAGCACAAAGACTTGAAACAAGGGACGCAGCAGGACCTCCTCTCTGCTCAACAGTAACAAATTCCACCTACCGACTAATTAACATGTTTTATTTCATTTGTGACATCAGTATATAAAAAAGTGTACAAGTGGATGCTAATAGCTTATTTGCCAAACAAAGTCCTGGCTAAGACCAGTTGCCAGGCAACCAGAGACATTACGTTTTAGTGCCAACTGAGGCTCTGCGATGGCGATGTACAGTATACCGTGTGAGGAAAGAACAACCTCTACTGTTGCATGTCATTCTCATATTTGTAGCGTCACAAAGCAAACCACATTGGTATATATAAACCTCTACATTAAAATGGTATATTTTCCTACATGCTTAATACTTTTCTGATCTGAAAATTTGGACAAAGGCTCTAAATAAAAGGATAAATATAATCACCCATGAGTAAGTTTCCCTCTATTTGTCGTGTATATATTTCCGTGCCATTTATAGACTTTGGGAGCACACACAAACTTTTCTTGTGTTTATCTCAGCTAAATTAAAAATGTGTACTGTATCAAACAGCGCTGGTTAATGTGCGCACGTACGACGTACACATATTTATTTTCCACTGCAACAAGAGTCTGTGAATGTTTTACAAATCAGCCTGCGGAGAAGATTCACCGCCGCTGATAAAACTCACAAAGACAAAGTTGTGTTTAGGCAACCTGATATGAACCTGGACCGAAATGAACTCCTCCTAATTGGATTTTTCATCACGTCCGAGACAGTCACCTCCACCCACAGAGAGAAAACATCCATATCTCTGAACATCTAAACACACACAAAGACGCGCTCTTGCACAAGGCCACAGACACACACAGACCTACTGTATAGGCACTTACATGCATACACTGACTCTGACACCCTCACACACACTCGGTCTGACAAGCTGCAGCATGTGTGACAGAGCTGGCTGGTTGGAAACAGACATCCCCCTGCCCCGAGGCTCGGCTCTATCCCACAGGAAGCCGGAGTGTGAGCTGGGACACACAAGACGAGAGGAGAAGATGGGGGAGCAGCCACAAAGACTCGACTCACCACCGACTGGAGCTACATTATGAAGGGATCTGATCAGCGGCCGAACAGTTTATTTGCTATTCTTCCTCTTCTTTTTTTTTTGTGCTACTCAAGCAACTTAAAAGATGATTGTAGGGAAGCAGATGCACAAGAAAACATCAACACATCAAAAAAAAACAACGAATGGATTTCCCGAGGATAACGCGATGCAAAAATGATTTTCAGCCCGTGCCACGTGTGCAGAGTCTTAAAGAAACAGTTTAGACATTTTAGGACAATTAGGCTACAATCGGGCTAACTCAGCTTAGCACAAGGACATGAAACAAGGGAAACAGCTGAAATTACATAAACCAAAATGTAAAAACCACAGTTAATATTTGATTTGCCAAACTATTTCTCGCCATGGACAGTGGCCAGGCAGTCGGTAAAAACTCCAGGAAGTTACTGTTTTTAGCTGATAAATAGTCCGTAACATTGCATGAATTTTCTACATTTTGTAAAGTTTTTAATGATTTTTTAGGGAAATGCATTTGCAGTTAATTCCCTAACACTACTCTCTAGTAGAGCCTGACCAATATATCATTGGGCCACTATTGTTGGCAGAAATTGGCTGATGCTGATATCAGGAAGTAAAAACTTCCGATATAAATATATCAGTTGATATCGACAGATTATCCCTAAAATGTGGTTATCAAACATAGAAAGATATGTTAGTAATAGAGGCAGTTTAACAATAAAATCTATTGTCTAAAACGACCTTGGTGCACTGAAACAGCAAACCTCACTGAGCCCTGGGCATCTTTTTTCAAATGACCACGTATATCAGACAATATAGATTCCAATTCCTTTCACACAGCGTTCTTTAAAAAAAAGTTATTTTTGCCAGTCGAGCATCAGCAACGACTTCTCTTCTCACACAACATCCACATCTGGGTCCCTTCGCCCACTGCACGCCCATGCACATGCACAAGACACTTAACATTCACACAGACACACTGACACGCACAAGTGCTCACCACATTTCTGCTCCACAGCTGCCCGAGAAGACAAGCGTCGATAAATAACCCCTTTGAACGGGATCCTGTGGGATTCAGTGTTTGAAACTTTTAGCATCCGCCGTTTGTTCTCCGCAGGACAACAAATTTCTGTTCATATCCCAAATGCAAGTCTTCCTCTCACCACGCTGAGAAACTCAAAGACAGCGCGCGTCTGCCAGTCAGGCAGCAAAACCAGGGCTTTTAATGGACTACAGGTGCGAGCTAATAAGGGCCAATAAATGTGCCTCAGCAGAACAACTGCCTGTCCCGTCCTGAATAGAAATAACGTGAACAGAGAGATGGATACGGGGGTTTAACTGCTGGGGAAATCATCAGCAGTCGGGAAAGTCCAACAAAGTCACAACCTGCTGCAGAGTCATCACATTAGGAGAAAGTGAGGCGAGACTGTATTTGTGTGAGGATCAACGACTGACACAAACTGTATAGTAAACTAGCATTAGTTTTAACACAAACACAAAATGGTGCATGGCACAACAACAGACATTATTTTCTTTTTTAACATAAATGTAAAATGAACACCTTACATATAACCTTAATGACAGTTTACCCTGACCCTAACCAACATAATGTTATGTAAGTAATGTATATGTCATCAACTCCACATACATGGATAACATACACTGAGCACGATTGATTGTCCTGATTCATCTCCATCAAAGTGCGTAGCTGTGCACTCCACATTCAGTATTTTACTACAAGCTTCCTAACTTCAACAAAGGGCCTAACGAAACCTCAAACAACAACTGCCATCGCCATAAAACCGTCAGCAGATTGGTTACAGAGGACAAATAACATACACTGCTGTACTGAAGCGGTGGTTTCCAACTTTTCCAACAAGCTTGTGACGACTTATAAAAAAGCACTCAACCAAAAAAAAAAAAAAGATTAGAGAAAAGTCAAACCGGTATTACCGCCTCGTGGCCGTCTGCCACCGACAACCAGTCAAGTCGCAGTTTACATCCATGTCCATCCAATATAAATAAAATATGTATTGATGCAATTCAAAGGACTTTAAAAGGGGCAATATGTAATAATTTCAGATAAAAACATTCAAAAATCAACAAAGAAAATCATTCACAGAAAGTCAACAAATACCAGCTTTGATATCATGATGCCTTTGTACTGTGTTGCAGAGATATCTACTGAAGTTAGCATGCTAACCAGCTAGCCCAGTCCGGGTCAGAAGCTTTGAGGAGTGTAGCACTAATGCTCCCTTGTTCCCCAGCTCACAGTTAGAATTCACTAGCTGCTGGGCTACCTCAGCTAACCAGCTAAGGGCAGCTAAAGTTAGCGCTAGCGGTTACTCTGGTGATATAGTGTCCGCTATTTGTTTGGGGTGTGAAACAGGGTCACAATCTCCTTTTCACCTAATGGAACTAGTCTCAAAATGTAGTGTTTTTTTTAAGGGGGTCTGGGGATTTCCTTCACAGATGACAAATAAATATAATTTGTTCGTTACTGTTTAAAACATTTGTCAAATTTGACACGTTTTCCATCATTAAGTTGCTGCCTTCTTTTAATAAAGTTAGTGCAAATGGTGAAGTCAGTTGAAGCGGTCTGCTCCAACTGGATGCTGGGATGTAAGACGCATCTTAGACACGGATGCAGACAGACGACGCCACGACATAATGACACCGTAATTCATAGCTACCATTTCCATTTCAAAACTTCTGAAACTCGGTAAACTTCCTAATCATGGGTGTTCTACCTACTTTTATTTTCATAAATCAGAAGAACTCTGACAGCGTTTTTCATCCATTTCGAACACTCTCTGCTGTTGGTCTCGAGCCTGGGCGAAAGGAAGGGATCCACCCTGCACAGGTCGCCAGTCTATCACAGCGCGTACAAACAGCTCTGCACTACTGTGTGAAAAGAAAATTGAGCGTGGATCCCTGTTGACCCTCTGTGTATTCAGCTGAGTCTGGTCCCATAAGCCTCGGCATAAATGCCCAGCGTGGTACCTCGATCCAAAGACCAAGAAACTCACTCTCACAGCCTCTTCCTTTCACTGCGCCCTGGCCTCTCTCCGACACTCACAGAAAGACAGTATCTCTCCCCCACCAGTCACTCTTCCGTTGTCCCGCGCTCTCTTCTCAAACTCCTGCTAGCAGGTGCATTGCTGTGTGAGCTGCTGTCCGACGGGCTGATCCCGCTCTGGCATGAGACAGTGATGACGACAAGAGGAGCATCAGAAGAAAGAAGTACAGGAGGAGGAGGAGGAGGAGGAGGAGGAGGAGGACAACAGCTCTGGACCTGAAAAAACAACAGCTGCGACAGCCGCATTGTCATTCCAACATTTGTTTCATGCTGAGTGCAGCAGCAGGTCAGTTCACGGCATGGGAACCGCAGGCCAACGCCATTTTGCATCCTCAGCTCAAAAGACATTGATATTGATATTGTTGAGAGTTGATTAGCTGATGGAGAAATAAATCAGCAACTGTTTTGATAATCGAATCATATCATTAGTCAAACATCTGATGTTTCCGTCTCATCAAATGTGAGGATTTCATGCTTTTCTTCATCAGATAGGACAGTAAATGAAATGCTTTTGGGTTTTGGACTGTCGGTCGAATGAAAGAAGCAGGGCTGAAACTACTGATTGTTTTTTCTTTGCAATTAATCTGCTGAATCTTTTCATCACCAATTAATTGTTTAGTCTATGAAATGCAGTTTCCCAGAGCCCAAAGTCACGTCTTCAAATTGCTTCTTGTGTCCAACCAACAGCCCAAAACCAAAATACTCCTCATTCACCAACAGAGATGAAAGAGAAAAGCAGCAATTTGTTAAATTTAAGCTGCTGGAACCAGCAATTGTTTGACAATCTTGCTTGAGAAATGACTACGGTGATTCATAGATTATGAAAACAGATGGCGATTAATTTTCTTACAATCGATTATTTATCTGATCATTGCATCTCTAAACACAGGACATCTGAAGATGCTGCTTTGAGCTATAGGAAGCTAGGAATAATCAGTAGTTGCAGCTCCTGGAACTTAATTCAATAACTGAAAAAGAGAAACTATCCTTAAGTTAGCTAAAACATGGAACATTAAAAAACTGACATTTGTAAATCACAAAGTCTGCTATCCAAACACTCCGAAACATTTGAGGCAACAATACATTCTACTCAAACAGAAGCTCTCCTGTCACGGTGTGAAACCCACCACAGTCATCACACCCGCATCCATTCAGTCACAACACGTAGGTGAGCCGTTTCTCCGGGAGAGACGACCTGCAGGGAGCTTTGTGTGTGGCCAAAAACACCCTGCTACCGATGCTTAAGAAACAACAAACCGTCTGGAGACTTTAACATCAAGACGGTGTTTCACTAACAGCTGCATCGCCGCGTCACCTCACTCCTGTTTCACTCTTAAAACTGTAAAAATGAAGTTCCACATGAGCTCCGTGGATGAGCGCGCACGCCGTCCACTGTGGCTTTTCAACCTTGAGCTGCTCTTAAACACGGGAGGCCATGTTACACGTTTCACCAAACACACTATAATCATGTGTGTTTCAGAGTTCCCTGCTTTACTGGCCTCTCTTTTTGTTAGTTATTGCCTACCAGGAAATGAAGGCCCTCCTCATGTAATTAATGGGCACAATTATGTAATTGAGGAGTGGTCTGCTGTTACAACCAGATGTCCCAGCCGCTCCACAAATTCAGTTGTTCTGATCGCTTACAGTGGGGTCAGCGCCCGTACCAAGACCCGGCTCGCCCCCGCGCAGTCACCCAGACTCTCTTTTCTTTCTCTTGTAAATAAAGACTTAATGGTTTACAAGCCTTCCAATAACCGTAATACCTTCAGAGCGAATTAGCTCACAAAGCGGCCAGACACGCAGGCTGGAATGAACCTGGACTGCTGGGAAGAGGAAGAAGAAGAAGAAGAAGAAGAAGAAAAATGCATCCACAAGCAGATATCCTTCTGTTTCAACTGCAAGGATAGTGTGTGTTTTACTTTGTTTTTTAAAAGATAGACAACTTCGTGATTAAAGCCCTGACAAACATTTAAAACTGAAGATAAATGAGAGCTGTCCGCGCTGAAGCAACCGCTTGTTTACTTCCTCCTGGCCTCTTATTGTTGTAGTGTGTATGCATGCGTGGACATGTGTGTCTGTGTGTGTCAGCACATTATCGTGGCGGACCGACCGACCGGCCAGCCGGCCTCTGAATTTTGAAAGTTTGGATTATTGCTGTGAGGGGAGCTGATTTACATGCTGCTGATGTCATCGTCTCGCTGTGTGTTCAGTTCCTGCGCTGTTACCGAGGCAGAGAGAGAAAACCTCCCTGTTGGAGAAAGTTAGAGAAACTGAACAGGCCTCTCAGTGTTTTCACACAACGTGAGGAAGAGCTCAAACTGGTGCACATTGTTGGAGGCAGAGAGAGTCGACTTTAGACAATCCGTTAAAGGAGACGCACTATGCTTTTTTTTTCGGTTTCTTCCTTTCCTTCAGCGTGCTGTATGCGTTCTCGTGCATGCACAAGATCTTGAAAGCTGGAAAAGGTCAAACGTCTGAATCCAGGAAGCTCCTCTCTCCCACAGAAAGCACTGCTCTCATAACTCCTTGTCAGAGGTCTCGCTTTAAATTCTGACTTCGTGACATAACACCACATCACCTTATTACACAATTGCATTGTTAATGACTAGCAGCTAGTTTTTGGCTCCTAACAATTGATTTAGCATAGCTGCTCTGTTGTTGCTAGCTGTGCTGGTTCAGGCATGTGCAGGCTGACCAATCAGGGCAGACCAGGCATGCAGGAGGGGGGCCTTAAAAAAGTGAAATGTGTTTTTTGAGCATTAAAGCATGTAAACCTATTCTAATACTAACTATGCCCTAAAATAAGCACAATATTTCTCCTTTAGATTAGAAATCCTGTATTTTCACTTACAGATTCTGTCTACGTTTGCCTTTTTTCATCATAATGTGAAGCTGTCACCACTGTGAGCAGCTTGTATCCAGCTCTGATTCTCCAAAGGTAAAAAAAAACCCACTGCCTGAATGATAGCTCTGGCTGTTGAGTGAGCTACTCTCCTTCACCCTCAACGTGATTGAATCTATTCGAAGGCAAGATGGGGGCCCGGATCCTTCTCATGCTGAGCAAAACAAACAGTCACTGCTGGCATGAAATACAGACGGGCCATATTATGCCCTTATCTGATCCAAGTTCTTGCGCCGCTTCTCGGAGGCAATCAGTTTAAGCCCCGGAATTCCTCTTAAAACTCGATAGAAAATGTCACCGCTGAAAAAGAAACGGCGACGTCAAAACACCGTTGAAATTTCTACTTTATGAAAACTTCAGCGTGCTCGCAGAAGTTCTGCCCGAGCTTCCAGCAACTTCCCAGACTTAAAAAGCAAAATAAGGCGCCGTTAAAAAACGAGATATACCATCTACAATATTGCTCAACGAGCTGCAGGAAGAAGAAGAAGAAAAAAAAAAAATCAGTCGTTGTAGCTAAGTCAGTGCAGGGCAGGGCCAGGCAGTCAGTCAGCCAGTCAGGACGGTTGAGTTGTAAATGTGTTCCAGCAGGAAAAGCCAAGCTGCAGAGCGAGGCGAGCAGTCTGGAGTCGGCAACTTTCCCCTGCTCCAGCTAGCGCACCGCCCTCCCTGCAGCCCACCCAAGAAGCAGCCCATGGGCATAAATTTGAGAGCCTGACTCGCTGCGGATTTAAAACAATCTGCATCTCTCTCTCTCTCTCTCTCTCTCTCTCTCTCTCTGACTCCTCCACACTCACTGAAATGTTTCTCTCGTTCACCCTTTACTCTCCTCTGCCCTTCTTTCCTTTCCAACGAATTCCTCTGTTAATGAAAATGGAGAGCTCTTTCTCAGCGCGTGCCAATAATATTATTTTTCTAAAGGCCTAATAAGTTTGCAAATATGCAGCAAATGCACAGGAACTATATTTCTCTGCCTTGCTGTATCATCCTCAAAAGGGATTCTTCCTCGTCGAGTCTTTAAAGGAGACAATGGCGAAGTTAGCGCAGGTTTTTACGTTTTTCCTGAGGGGAATTATTTTTTCTCTAACACAAAGTAGACGGCTAGTTTCCATTTATGGCCACAGGGGAACGCGACTGTAAACAAAAATTTGAATGCGACGGAAGAAAGCATCCAGTCTGTTCACAAAAAAAATAAAAAACCCCAACAAAACAATCACACCACATCACTTTTCTAAGTCATGTGCTGCGGAGCTCTTCAGCCCAAATGAGCCCGGCTTGGTCGCTTCTCTTTAAAAGCAGATCTATCATCCTTTCTGCCTCGAAAACAATCAACAAATGGCACAGATAGACTCAAAGGAAGGTGCAGTTTTCCCTGAATCATCGGCGACCGTCTGGGAGTTTCCACATGGAGCCTGGAGTCCAATCAAAGCGCGCTGCAGACTGGATGTCATGTCAAATGTGTCGTAGTAAATACGAGGCCGTCTGACTGAGGGCACGGTCACCTTTGACCCACAGCAGATTCATGTCGGCGTATCGGTGACGGCGCGCACTGCATTTGGCCTGCAGCGGTTGTAAGTCATGCACGTGTGTCACTGCGCCGCGTCCATGCATGTGGGCCGACTTCCTGTTATGGCATCTGATCTGGTTAACGTGGCATCAGCAAGCCGCTGTAGATTCTCACAACTGTCACTTAGTTACAGAGCAGGGAGAACAGGAATAGAAGAAGAGAAAAAAAAGACGCAAGAGGCTGAGCGGCGGAAGGAGAGGAGAAAAGAATGTGAGAAAAGGCCGAGGAGGCTGAGGAGGATTTATACAGAGCTGGAAACGTTTGGGAGAGAAGTATCAAAACCAGGAGATGAAAACACACAAAAGAGAAAGAATCTTCAGCTTCTTTTTGTGGTTTGAGAAGACTGACCACAGTATTCCTTTCTCGTAAACATGCAATACGAAGCTACAATGGCGATGTGGTTTGGGTCATCTATTGTTTGAAATGTAGTTTTTGTAACTCTGTAAACCTGGAACACATGGAGATCTTCTTCATTCCCCACAGAACTATGCAGAAGTAGATGCCAGTCGGGGTAATTGCTCCTCATCTCCGTTTACTCACTTTTCAAAATGTCTCCGCAGAGGAGAATAAGCTCTTTAAATGCTAAATTGTCTAAATGCAATTCAAATGCTACCGAGCCCTCAAACAAAGTGTCTAATGGTCTAAATTCATATGTAATGCTTTCTATGATCTTCTAAAATAAATGAGCTCAGTTTATCTGCATTTAGCCAACGTGTAGGTGTAAAGTAAAAAAGACATGAGAAATGTCGACTTTCATGCAAAAGATCTTGACTCATTTTGACAAAAATCAAATAAGGAAGACATAAATGAACTTGGATCAAAAGGTTTATGGCATTTAAGACCTCACAAACTCAAAATTAAGACTTTTTAAATTAATTTTAAGGCCTCACATTTATAGTCTACATTTTTATTTGGGACATTTTAAGACTTTTTACCCCCAGACATCCTGTGAGAAGCTCTCACTGGTGCGGCGTCCATTTAAAATGGACCGAATGAGATATCAAGTAGCGATCATCCCTCGCGTGTGGCTGCATCTTACAATGTCTATATCATCCTCAGGTAACAAATGCAGCATACCACCGCATGACTGATCATAAATGTCTGTTCTGCCCTACAGATTAATGTCTTGGTAATAGTTTTATATGTTTATGAGCGAGGGGAATGTGGAGCTGCGAGTTGCCCGAGAACGTCAGCCGAGGCGAGGAGCTTTCGGCTGTTATCTCATCTCAGATAACAGAATTGTTGTACAGAACTCTCATCATAAACACACGCAACATGGATGCGCCTCTGCGCTCTTACTCGACTCTGACACACTCATTGTCTTTCTCTCTCTCTCTCTCTCTCTTGCTTAGTTGAAATCGGAAATAATTATTCCAACGGTAAAATGTAATAGGCTATCACATAAATTGAGTCACTTGCAAACAAACTGTTTGAGGAGGAGTAATCCTACCTCTCTACTTAAAAGTTCAAATGAGAGATTGCAGTTTTGTTGGAGCGGGAACAAAGAAGAACTCCAATTTTTTAATCTGTTTTCCACCAGACGTTTTCTGTCCTTCTGTTCTTTTTCAAACCGGCTTTCAAAACTTCGTCATATCACAACTTCGAGGATCCTCCCCGGCTGTGTCTAGGAGACATACAGGTCTGAAAGTTTTTCTCTCATTGGTGAATGTCAGAGAGTCAGTGAGGAGGGCGACTGTCAGAACTGTGTTGTAATTACACTGATGATGGCAGCACCCGAACGCAGCGTGGCTATGGCAACCTGTTGAAATAACAAACAGCCGCCTCCTCCTCTCTTTCTGCCTGCCGACAGGACAGCGTGCCGTGAGTCATCAGCGGCGGAGAACACACACACTGGAACACACACACGCACGGCCAAAGACAAACACACACGCAGGCACAAAGAATCTAATCAAACACACACCTGTAAACAACAAATCCATCTGATCATCAACCGTGCCGACTTCGACCCACTTCTCTCAACCTGATCAAACTGCTGGATCTCAAGCCACACGATCCATTTTTTCGGGCTCCTCCACACATGCCGCTGATGTTTGACCTTTGTCATCCACAGCCGACCGCCGTCTCTCAAAGAAAGCCGAGCCACCGGCCCCATTGTTACTCACCGAGCTAATGTAACAGTAGGACATGAGTAAGTATCGGTGTGGGTTGTTTGTGCATCTGAAAGCTATTCGCAATCTCACCTGGATCCTATTAGCGCTGGTTTGATTTCTAATATCAACCACATGAGACGATAGTTAGCAGTCAACTGCTTTTTCGCACACACACACACACACGCGCGCGCACACAAGCGTGTCAAAAAACTGCCACCCTCATTCAAAGCAGGAGGAGGGACGATGGGGAAGGGATGGACTCCGCCTTTTACTGTCAGCATCTGTATCACACACGTGCACATATTCCCTCAGGCACAAAACACTGCATGTACTTTAAAATACAACCAACATCATTTTTAATACTGCCTGCTGCTCCACATGTGACTTGACATGTGGGACCAGGCCCGCCCTTAAATACAGATCGGCTGGATGGTCCTTCCAAGGTGTTTTAGGGTCAGCCGGGGCCTCGCTGGGTTGGGCCTCAACTGTGACTGAGTGCGTTGGCTTCCAACCTCATGTCGGACGATTCTGCAGATCGCGACTTAAGTTTAACGGTCAAGTTCGGTGACAATGAGGTCACCAGGGTCACTTTTCTCGCAAAACCTGCCCGACTCTGCTTCGGATTGGTTGCAAAAGTTGTGTCGCACCCCTTGCCGAAACGGTTAAGCCGAAGAGGTCTGTTTCTTTACCGGTGAAACTAGAATTCCACATCTGCTCCATCTGCACCACTTCATAGTGGTTTCCACCTAAACCAGGTTTGCGAAAAAATATCAGGGTAAGTTAATCAGAGGCACAGTAGGATACATGTCTTTACGAGAAAAGTGGTGGGATCCATAACGTGCTGTGGTCACTTTGAATGTTGTGGCAGCAGATATTTGGGGACGGCATTATGGTCTAGTTTATGCTCTGCTGAAGGAGATATGCGAAAGGAAGCATCTTGGCACCTTTCCTTAGCATCCCATTAGCATGGCTTCCACTTAAAAACTAGTTTCCCACCATTAGCGACCTCCATGTTTTTCTCGCACATAAGTATTTTCACCCGCTTGGATTATGTCCCATGCCAACGTTTATTCGATGGAAAGTGCTACTTTTTTATGCCACTGCATTCGTAGGATTTGCACATTGGTTACGTTTAAACCACAGTTTTGTAACACCCGAGAGCACGATCTGAATCCTGCATGTGTTAAAGTTTGTTGGATAAGATTAGAAAAAGATTGTGGTTTTAGTTGAACATGGCGTGGGTTAGGGATAGGGTCATGACTCATGACTCTGTATTAAACCATGACCCCACCTTTCCCTGTCCTGAATCAGGTGCTGAGTGCCGAAAAACACAAACATAAAAAAGTTGTACCGCGCTTTAGTTGTTATGGGTGGATACTGTGTTGAAAGAATCTACTGTATATCGAAGACAAAAGAAATAACACGTTGACGGTGAACAATTCGCCCCTTAACTGTGTTGATGTCGAACATAATCTGGCAGGGATGACGTCGTATTGTTTGCGTTTCTCTGTCTCGAACGATCTATTTATAAACACACTTTCTTGGAGACGAGATTGAGGTCAGGGCGTTGGATGATTCCCACCTGACATCCATGTGGGAGACGGGAGTTTGTGCCCTGTCAAACCATTTTTCCAAACCACAGCCAGCATATTTCCCAAACTTCATCAAAGTGTTTCGGTCGCCTAGCCCCAACCAAACAGCAACCACAGTTTATTTGCCAGAACCACAATCTTTTGCTAACCTTAACCCGACCGTAGGTCTCATTGAAGTTTATCCATGATTTCTGCAGAATCATCCAACTTCAATGTTCTCTCCGGCGGCCGGGTTGTTTTATGGGATGTCCTGATTGATGTCAATTGTGCTGTTGACACTGTGGTCTACGTTTCCCATCATCAATCCGCTGACATAATCACAGCTAATACAGCCAACCTCTCATCTCCGTCTGTTGCTCTGAGCTGATTGTCTCTGTGGATCGTTTTCTTTTTATCTCCCCTGCTGCAATTTGTCTGATTTCCCTTCTAATGGGTGGGAAAGCGCCAAGTGACCATGAACAATGATTTTCGGAGTATTTCCCATGACTGCAACATTTCCCCTTTCTATTATGTGTGCCCTTTGGCTGGTGCAATTCAAGCTCAATAAAGAGTGAAATGCCTTTGCCCTTTGGTGCCATTCGTTCTCATTTCAGCATCGTTTGATAAGTTCAGCGCTAGATTTCTGAGAGGTGGGATTATCTACGGCAATCTGACCTCACGCAACTGATTCATTTCATCCTCGATTAATTGTTTTGTCCAAAAAGTGTCAAAAGATTTGAATAATGCTCATGACAAGAGCTCAAAGTGAGTTATCCAGTCCAAACCCCCAAGACTCTTCATTTACTGTCTTATATTACAAGGAACAAGCAAATCCTTACATTTAAGAAGCTGGAACCAGCAAATATTTGACATTGTTGCTAGAAAAAATGACCAAAACCATTCATTTATGTTATTTTGATCGACTACTCCACAAACTGTTACAGCTCTCTCTACACATTACTGGCACGGACGATAATTGTGGCCTCTTGTCGTGATTTTTTCAGACGGCTCGGATGAGATAAAGTTTGGCTCAGTGCTGCTAACCAAAACAACCACCATGACAAAAATCCATTCACTCCGCTCTCAATGAACGATGTCCACGAATGACGACACACAACGCGGATAAAAGCCCCTGCAGCAGCCTGACAACAACACAAACTCAATGCGATGAACCAAAATAACCTTCGAATACCAGACCCTGACACCGGCGATCTGAGGGAGCCGACCAATCTCTCCGCGAAGCCTTGAAGTACGGCAGGAAAACTAGAAGATGAGGAGAGAAAAGAGTAGCGGGGGATAAAGACAGAAAAGAAGTGTTTGTGTGTGTGTCTTTCGTCCTGTGTCCTTTGGAGCATCCCCAGGCCTGTCTGCCGATCGGCTTGGCGCTGTGAGCCTACATGGTTTTAGCCGGGGCCGGCACAGACAGACAGCTGCTATTAAACCCTGATTGTTTCAGGTTCACAGGGTGTGAAAGGGTCTGATTGAGGGGCTGTGATCCCAGTGAGGGTGGTCTTTCTCCCTCCCTCCCTCCCCCTCCGCACCTCCCTCTCACTGGAAGGTGGGAGGAGGAGGGAGGAGGGAGGAGGGAGGAGGTTTGGGGAGGGGGGTTGCAGGCGGCATCACGTGACACATGTTTCTTGCTGAGCGGACCAAAATGGAATCTGGACAAAAACACGCCACTTGTTGCTGCCTGCTTCACGTAACCGCCGGCCAATGGTGCCAACGCGGGACTCGAGCGCGTCATTGGAGATGTTTTTTCCGTGTTCCACGTTTCGCTCTCTTGTTGAACTGTCATCGCTCCTTCAAATCCACCTTAAAATCCTCCACCTACCTTTGCGTATACTCTCAGGAATTCAAACCACCAAACTCAACTGTATTCAGCCTGATTGAGACTTATCACCGCTCTGATACGGCACTGATAAACCGGACCAGTCCTCTCCTGTGGCTGCAGAGGAGGACAGTCGCTTCCTGTATGGTCTATTTGTTTAAGAGCATTCCCATTAAGGAGCCTTTTGGCCTTAACACACTTGATAAAGACCAGGGAGGGCGAGGAAGCTCCCCTGTAGAGCTTTTCACACGTGGCCAAAGGACAAGTGCACTTTCCTCCCCCCCCCCCCCCGTCCCAACCTTGAGAACGGCTTCTCTCCAATGGTTTATGTTTTTTAAAAAAAAAGCTGAAGCCGCTCTGCGTTGGTTGGTTGCTTGGTAATATTTTCCGAAAAGTCTGAGGTGATTACAAACTTCAATTCAACTTCCTCTGATTTCCTTCCTGTCATCAATTAAAAACAATGAATAAGATATTGGTAATTTAACTTCATCAAGTGTTGTCTTGTTTTTGGAGATCCCTCTCAAGAGCCTTGTGTGTGTGTTTGTGTGTGTGTGTGTGTGTGTGTGTGTGTGTGTGTGTATGTGTGTGTGTGTGTCTGTGCAAATACTGTTTAGGGAGGTTGTGAGTTGTGTGTGCTCAGCACTTCTCACTGTCACTTTGGAATAAATAAGTGTTTGGCTCTTCTATTGAGTCCCGTGTTGACGCTCTTCACTCCAGGGCCACTAACACGAAGACCAGGCGGCCTAATCTTCCCACATTAACAGCTACAGTCACCTCTCGCAAGAGATAATTAGATCCCAGTCGATAAACTATCTCAGATTAGGGGGAGATCATGGGAGACGTGAGTGCGTGTTATTCTAGTCCGAGAAGAAAGACAGTATCTATCGGCTGATGGGGCGTTTTATGGGCGAGCTTTCTGCACCCTGGAAGCCCCACACGGCGCCCACTGATGATGTTGTTGTGTGGGTGTCCTGACAAGAGACACACATTTGGAAAAGATATCGGCACCTAAAGTATTTCAGGTTACAAGAAACAGCTGTTCCTCGGGTGGCCCTCTGACCCTGGGCTGTGCCAGATGATTTGAAGCTGGGCTTACAGTCGGGGAGAACCCCCCCCCCTCTTGGAAAGAAGCATTTCCCCCAAAAGATCCACGTTTAAATCAATGTCCAAACCTCAGTAGGTGCCAGCACATTCTTCACATCTCCACAAATGGTCAGGAAGACAAGACAGCGCTGAATGACTCCACGGACACCACAGTGGCCGAAGCATTACACACTTTAGCGGGTTAGTAGAAACATTGTGCAACTCAATTACAGAAACTTTGCCAGCCTAATTAATTTGGGGGGGGGGGGCAAGCGTGAGAGTCACGCACAGTCACCTGAGGGGATAAAGCCACGACTGGACCATCACCTCTTACACAACTGCACGTTTTTCCAACCACAATAAGCACGAAAAAGTAACAACAGCAGTGCTCACGAGCGAAAGAA
>CAEMYA010000009.1:734212-757515 GCA_903131615.1 Diplodus sargus
GGGGGGGAAAAAAAAAAAAAAGTGACGCTGACACACACACACAAGCCGGAGCCGTGAAGGGGGAATAGCGTTTTGTTTCTTTTTTCTTTAATTTGTATCATTTTATTGTTTGGCGTTTTGTTGTCATTTAGCTGTGTTCCTGTGACGGGAGTCGACTGCTTCGCTCCTCGGCGCTTTGCTATCTCTCGTCAGCGTCCATGCCGCTCTCCCCTCACGCGGCGCTATTTTGACAGTCGGGGTCGCAGTGAACCAACTCAAGCTAGCAGCACCATTATATTAGCACTGGTAAGTCATTCGGGAAAGCTAGCTACCAGTACCAGGTATCGCCTCCTATTTTTCAGACCTGACAGTGCTGGGAAAGATTTATAACAACGTTCGCCTCACAGTAAACACAGGCTACTTTGTTGGATAAGCGGTTATTATATTATCGCTGGGTTTTGTTAACGCTGGGGTGCTAGCGTACACTGAAAAGAAAAGGCTAGCTAGCGGGCTAACATTAGCTAGGTGGCTAGGTGCTGTAGGTGGCTAATTATACTTGTCGGAGGAAGCCAGCTAATGCCGTGAGCTAGCTATTGTTAGCGTGTGGGCAAGCTAATATTTTCAGTCAACTGCTCTGCCACGGCTATGACCATACTGCCATCTGTTCTCCACAGACACACAACTTGAAGGATTCCGCACACACGGACCCGAGACGCACGGCCAGCAAAACGGTGAGCTGATCCTTTTCAGATGACTTGAGATAACTAACTTGTGATCGATGATCCATGATCTTTACTCAGATAATGTAAGGCAGCGTTAAGCACCATCTTTAAAGTCCGCGTTCTCCTTGCCTGACACGAGATGGCCATGTTAACATTTTTATCCTTCTAATCTTAATTGAGAACATCTCTGAAGCTCGGTGAATGAAAGTATGACTGAATGAGCGATTGATATTTGATTGTTATGGAATTAAGTGCTTGGGAAATTTGATAGTAGCTGATCATTGTAATCACACTTAAAGCCTACCTTGGCTGGTGACATCCAGGTGTTATTTACTCCATTACACCCTGGCATATATATGTGATTGTGTTTCCACAAGTGGTCACAAACAACAACAAGCAACATGCATATCTAATAACAACTCTTTCAAACCAGTAGTTTGAAGAAGTGAGTGATTATTTGTGGTTAAGTCAACAGTTCAGTGGAAGTGAGCTATTGTAGAAATCTGAAAACAATTGCTGTGCACATAACTGTTCGGCTGTGTTTACTCCATTGTGGCGTTGGAAGTTTGCTTTAATAGCTCTCCTAAGGTTTCCTCGAGAATAAGGTATAGATCTATCAGCCAAGATCTTCGCTCGGTGAGGCATTATTCTTGAATCAATTGATTGAGATGAAATGGAAACAAGCCTGTCACTCATTTCATGTTCCAGTATAGACACGGTTGAGGAGGCCTCAATTGTGAAGTAGGATTCGGCGAGAAATACTTGACAAATGGTCATCGGTCCTCTCTGTGTCTTGGCTTTGGCTCTGCATTTTGACACTCAAGCTGAAAATAGATAACAAGACGGTTGTGTCAAACTAGGTGGGATCACAGCACAGACTGTCAGAGCTGTGATTCAAACATCTGCTCTGGGAAAACGGCATGTGTGTCTGTAAGCATAAATATTCATATCAGTTGGCATTGGACAGTCATGTGATGCCGAAAAGTGGCGAGTGGTAGGCGGGGGTTGCCAAGTTATGTCACATTTGATGTCAAGATTTGCTTGTAAATATGACAATTTGACTTTCTCTTTATAAACTCCTCTGAGGGAGATTATGGACAGGCTGAGCAGGTAACCCTCCAGAGCAATTTCTGTATTTCCACTTTAAAGCATCGGTAGACTCAGTGATTCTTTAGATTTGACCCCATTACAGCTCTTTAATATGCATTTGTACAATGTGCACACATCGGTTTTCAAATATGATTGAGTCCATTTGCAGGTGTAATGGCAGAATCATTGAGAAAAGGCTTATCCATAGTAAGATCCGATAGAAATGAGTCATTGATTCAACAGTCTGCTGTTGCTAAGGTCAGCAACGAGAAAGAGGGAGTATGCTGCCTCCCTATCAACATGTTTCCCCTTTTATTCCCTGCAGCTCGCAGAGCTTTTTGTTGCATTTTGAATCACACTCCTCAGTGTCAATAAATTGTGAGGCTGATCTATTGTAGTTAGAGCACTTACAAATGGTCATTTTTGGTGGTAGAATTAAGTGTAAGAATTGATAGAGAGATTTTGTAAGGGTGCCTATTACATTTATTTTTTTTTGTTGTGGCAGGATGTGCGAGTATAAAGAATCCTTTATTCATACACCAGTGGAACATGTGATGTTTTGTATTGGAGGTGCTTGCTTTTCGAGTATTCACTTCCTGCGATCAAATATTTATACATGCCGAGGTGGTCGACGTAAAAGAGGTTTTTAATACTGTATTTTATGGGCTGATTTAATTGAAATGGCATGCTGTTATCCTATAAGACATTATCTGTTTTTATTTGTAAGCCAGGTATCCATATCTTCTTCTGTCTCTGAATCTGTGTTTGCAGCAGCATAAGCAGAAGAGTGGCTTTTTCTAGAGAGATTTGAAGAGCTATTTATAGATCTCTGCCAGAGCACCAAGCGTGGTGCTGTTGCTGCTGCTCCTATCTCTCTCTCGTCTCTTAACCACTCCTGCTTCTGTTTCTCTGTGTCTCTCCATCTTTATTTTTTCCCTCTTCTTTGCCCCTCTGTTCTTTGTTTTTGGAGCCCCCTTTCTCTTGATGTCTTTTTTCTCTCTCTGTTTCTCAATCTTTGTTTTCATATCTTTCCTTCACTGGATGCTTTGATATAAATTATTGATCAGAGCAGAAGGGAGGTGACTGGTTGCATGGCCGTAAGTCTGGCCTCAGACTGGGTATAGTTGCCTGACTGACTTCACTGTAATTGCTGCAAAGCTTCAGGGATTTCGCATGATTGTTCAAAGGGAAAGAAAACAAAAAAATCATAGGATCACAGGATCCAAGCTGGAGTTGAAAAGGTGTCTGTGTTGCTATTGTTTTCATGCAGAATCACACTACAAAGATCTGCTCAGAAATAGGCTTTGATCAACTTCATACAAGTTCATAAGAAACTGGTTGTATCCAAGCACATTTGTATTTATAAAGCACAGTTTATACAGGCCTGGTTGTACGTTTGCAGTGCAAGTAATAACCATTTTCCTTACAGCTTTGTCTCAGTCGTGTGCTGCATGTATAAACTGCAGCAGCATGTTAGGTGATTGTGTTCATGAACGGTTTATCTGTGGTATCTTTGGCTACTGATCCTTACTAAGCTCCTCCCTTTTCTCCCTGCTGCTCTGAAAGTCTTTCGCTATCTGCTCGCACTGTCCTGTGAAAGCGGCTACCTGGCTGTCTTAATGCAGATGAAGCTGTTTGACTTGGTTTGAGGCATTAGGTGGCATTAGTGCATGCCATCCTCTTTATCCAAGTCATGTGGTCAACCAGAGAGACCAGACCAAACTTTCTTTCCATGCTAGGATTGCAGAGTCATCTCAACTTGGCTCCATACATATAAAAGGTCAGTTGTGTGCTTAAAAGCAGAATAAATATAGACCCTTGATAAGCGACCGGACCAATTCGTAGACATTAACAGTTCTGTCCCAAAGTTGAAGGAGAACATTGCCTCGCTTATCGTCAAAAGTCAAATCTAAGATTTGCTTCATATAATTTAAGTGGCAGACTAACACTCAGCAAAAAGGTGCTTTTTACAAGGTTTTAAGCCTTATTTCTGCTTCAAATTGTAGTGTTGTAGGGCAGTGCACCATTACGTTTTACATCACTGATATCATGTTTCATGTCACAAATGTGCCGTAAACAGTTATAATAGAAGAAGAAACATCAATAGTCCCATTGTGAAAGATGTTTCTGTAAAATGGTGGATACATTCTTTGAGTGTCACAATCCCTGCAAAATGACCCGTTTCACTCTCATACTTTGAGCCAGTAGGTCGAATAACATTTGGAAAGTCTAGAAGAGCCACACGATTAACTTATTTTATCCTCATTCAAGTTAGCCAGGCACTATACTGGAAGTTTGCCGGCTTGGTCAACGATCCAGGTATTTTCATACCCTGGAAGACAAGCTTTTTTGGCTTTAAAACACCACTGAGCAGCTTTCATAAGAATGAGTGGGGCTCTGCCTCCAACACTGTGTAATAAAGTAATAAAATGTCCTTGAATAAGCCGCATCCCAAATTCCTTCCTTATGAACCAGCAACACTGGATGTTGATAACCTGTCATTTCGTCGTCGTTTGTGCACTGGAATTTAGTGTGATAAAAACCTGTGTCTACTGCAGAGTCAATTGACCCAGGTGTAAATGGAGATTTTAAACATTTCCATTGCACATAGAAGCCTGATTGTGGCAGGTTGAAATGGGATTTTGACCGGTGGAAACGGGGGTATCAGAAAAGTCCCTTCAGTGAGTGATTCCTGAAATTGAATTACTTTCTTAAGTTTAACTTAAGTTTAGACCATCTTACCCCTGACAACAACAGTTACGCTCATTTGAACACATTTTACGGTGTGACTAAATGGTTCACAGTAGACGTAGTTTACTATAAAACAAAACCAGTAAAATGTGTCACCTAACTGGGTGAAGTCTTGTGCCTTGTAGATGCTTCACTAAACTGAAGCAAGCACCTGTTGAGTGTACCACTCAGTTTAATCAGCACACTGTAACTATAATGCTCCTTCCTGATATATTTAAACCTGACCTTCTAGCCAAAAATGTGTATATTTTTAATATAGATTTATTACAATGTACTAGGGAGTTTGCAGTTGCCAGTGTCACGTACAGTAGCTGTCTGTAGCTACTTCACAATCAGAGACTTATGCTGGTTGGCAGGTGTAAGCTTAAATCTACACCCAAATACAAATAACATCCCCAGCTGTTCCATGCAAGGCACCCCTAGCAGTGACCGCTACCAGATATCAGATGATATGCTATCACCTGACAGAAAACAAGTTACTGTATAGTGGCCTTTCTGTGGTAAAATGATTGGTCTGTGCCAGTGCTGGAAAATAGGACAGCGTTGTGTCCACCTGTGATGAGAAGCACTTAGAAAATAACAGACCTAACTGTTCAGATGCCGGCTGAATGCTCTGCTGATTTGTCGTGGAATTAACACATACGCCAGTTCATCCCAGAGTCCTCTACATCAAGGTTTTATTGGTCTTCCTACCATGGAATGTTGACATGGTTTATAAGTTATCCTGGTTATAGAAACAGCCAAAATATGAAATACTCAAATATTGAACTATCAAAGACCATAATTGTCACTAATGTTTAAGTGTATTTTAAGCTGGAACACCACCTACCTTGGCCACACATTGCTCTATTAAAATTTTGCCTTCAAGTGCTCAATACAGCCATGTTATGTGCTGTCAACACAGCCATCTGAGACAGACATCCTTGGACTTACCCAGAGTTCCCTGGTGACGTTTCTTTTGATGCTGAACTTTTGACTGCCTCTTTTCCACTGCGTCGTTCAGCTGCTGTTTGCAGTGAGGGGGCTGCAGGGAGAAGATGCAAATATGTCGTTTTGTGGGATTAAGGTTTTTCCTAGCTAATGAGGTGGTTTCATTATTTCCCCCCACTATCTTTCCTTCAAACCCCCCTTTTTTTCATGATTTATTTTTGACCACTGCAGCAGTGCTTGGTTTCACCAGCAGCTGTCAGTACTTTAAGCCTATTCAATTTGTCCAGACACAGGCTACAGATAAAGACTTCATGTATTCCCATGAAATGGAGAGTGATGAATGGTGACCAGAGTGCGTCTGGACTGTGTCTCCTGCCTCTCTCCGGATGTAGGCTTGTGTCCATTCCTGCAAGAAAAGTACCAATCCTTGAAATGGAGTTGTGACAGAATAAATATATACTGTAAACTCTCATATAAGCATCCTGCTTTTGTATCAGGTGATATATACGCCGATCCAAGCAGCCCTTTAAACAGCTGGGCTTCTAGTGAGCCCTGGGTTGGTTGTCATTGCAATTATATTGTTACACAGAGGAAGAGAGCAAACAAGATATGTAAGAGAGAGAGAGAGAGAATCCACGCGAAAGGGAGGGCTGGAGGAGAAGGGAGCGGTGCAAACTGTGCGCATGATAGCATAAGAGCAGTATAGAGGGAGCCAGCCAGCAAGCAAGGCTTTCTGTTTCCCTGTTGTGCTTGTGCTTCATTCAGAAAAGGAGAGGGGGCAGTCGAAAACGCGTTTTCTGTCCATTGTCATGAAACCCATTAACAAAACAGAGCTGTTGGTACCTACGGGTAGGAAGGGAACAGAGCAAGCGTGAAGACGAAGAAAAGTAGAATGAGATCAAGAGAGTGATAGAGGTAAACAGCCCTGAAACCCCGTTTTTTACATGCTGCAGGAAATGGAAGTCATTCATCTGTACTTATTAGGGAGATGAAACTAATGTCAGCGTTGTCGTGGTCCAGAGCTGCTTCTGCTTCTCCTGCGATAATGTGCTTTTATCTGTGAGACACCTGATCCGACTTGGCTGGAGATCCACAGAGCTGAACTCTAAATACAGTAAGCATGTGCTGTGTGTGTCTGTGTGTCTTTGTCAGTGGGTGTAAGTCATTCAGTGGTGAGATGTAGCTCGTTCGTGTGCCTTTTACAACTCTTGAGATTTGGGTTAACGTGCAGCCATTGCCATGGTTATAATTATCCTGGCACTTTTTATTGTTGCTCTGTAAAGTCCTGTGGCAATTAATTTAATTATGCCTTAGTGAAACTTCAAAAATCATTCAGTGGGGCGTGCTAGAAGATAGTTCACATACTATGCATACCGTTTCTTCTTATATAATTGTAAGTTGTGCTCAAGCTCGATATAGAACGGTGATTTGTTTGACTGGGTTGGATTCTGCACATCACTGGCTGATAGAGGCATCTAATTTATGGTGACTTTAATGGTGTATGTGTGCCTAGTGGTCAGTTTATATTTGTGTATACTTGCACAGATGCACACAATGCGTGTTTAGTGAGGCAAATGCTGAGGTAGTAAGGAATTCCCTTCCACTGTGTCCCTGTGTGGGAGGAGGGAGAGAGGAGGGTGGAGGTGGCCCGGTGGGGGTGGTGTGTCACTGAGAAGTAGGCGTCACTCTGCAACACTGTCATACCAGGGAGGGAGGGGTGCAGGGAAAAAAGAACAACCTATAGGCTTACATAAGGCTGTATGTGGGAAGTCCTGTGTCCAGAAACCCTTAAGTTTGTCCTCAGTGATCCTCTTGGCTTGAAGACGTCCATTTGTTGGTTATCGTTGACTGTTTATGAATGATTCGGACATTGGAAATGTCCTGTTTTAATCTTAAAATAATTAACATTTACACTTGTGTGTGAGTGTTTCCCCCCCATTTTTTTTTACGGAAAAAAATATGCGGTCAAATAGAGAAAGAATAGAGACGAGGTGCAAGAGAGCAGCACAAGCGTGAGAGTGAAAGCACAACAGCAGAGCCCTCTTGAATAAAAAATCTGTCGCTATAAATAGCAAGTCGTCCTCATGGCCTCAGCACTGTTTCAGGTTGAGGAGACCTGGCTTTTCCCTCTCTTTTTGTGTTCAGATGGTTAGAGCCTCGCAAAATCACAATCACAATCGCAATCCTCCTCATCGCCTCTTCCTTTTATTCTTTTTTTGTTCTCTCGGCCCAGATCTGTCTTGTCCTGGATATGGTTTGTTTATGTAATGACGGCCTTTTTGTGTATGCCTGTGCATGTTTTTAAGCATTATAATAAATCAAGATTCATCTGGATCCTAAGCAATGCACCCTAATTCAACTAGCTTGATGTTGGCTCATAAAATGTCAATGATCCCATGATTCAACCCTTGTGTCAATTAGAAATGCAAAAGACGGACAACAACCGCAGCAACCCCCAAATTAGATAGAAGCCGCCCATTTGGTGTCAGGTTTCTGGGGCTAGTGCTGTTTTCTTCCTTATGTCTGCCAGTTTAAATGTTGGCCTCTTTCTTGAACAAGAAAATTCACAGATGGTTGAAGTGGCTAAAGCTAGCTTCTTAGCCATGACTCGCATTATGAAATTGTGTTTTGGTGCATCCTTCTCTGTGATGTGACTATTACTTTTGTTTTGTTTTTGTTTGGGACTTTGGAGTTCTGCTCCCCAGGTAGTTGGTGCTCCTGCAGCCTTGCTCCTGCATACTAATCGCCAATGCGTGGGAAAAAGACAGAGCATGAAAGAGAGGAAGCACGAGAGGGAGAGTAAAGGAGGAAAATAATCAATAGCAACCCCTGGAGTAACCACTGCTGTAATTGCCTTTTAAGTCAGAGGGTTCACACTTTTTTATCTGGGGCTTTTCTTTTTTTAAATGACCTCACCCTAAGTTAACAAACATTAGAAGAAATTCATTAAACCATTCATACTCACATCAGAGAGTTCCCAGCCCCTTGTCTCTTCTAATAGCTTCTTCTCTATGCATTTCTCTTTATTTGATCTTTTTGCTTCCTCATCTTCCACTCACAGGTTTGTATGGTGTTCATTCTTTTTTGTATGTGTGTGTTTAGCGACATGCGTTTCTGACCAAACACTCTGACAGTAATCTCTTATTTTAATGAAAAATGATCACCTACAGCACCTTTACATACACCTTTTAAACAATAAAATGTAGAGAAAACCATTACCTTAGAGTCTACTTAAGGGTCAACGTGTTAAAGGACAGATGACGGTGTGGTGCAAAATAGGCCAGCCAAACCTGAATCAGCCTAATACTCAGCTGAAACTGGCAAAGAGACACACCTACTTGTTTAAGTTTCTAGTCAGATGAACAGAGGGAGCAACAGAGACAAAGGAGAAGGTGTCAGTAAGAGGCCTCTAAAGCCAATAGATCTCTTTTTCCCAAACAGAAGTCGGTAAGTAAATTAGTTGAAAGTGGATATGGCTGTTTTGGTTGTCATTAATAGGTTGTGATGATGTATGAATCGACTGAGGCACAGAGAGGCAAGAAAAACATGAAAAAGGCGGGGACAGATAATTGCTATCCTTAGGCAGGTAGACGTATTGGGAGTGGTTGGCTTTTACAGGTAAACAGATGGCATAGCGCAGCGAGACACTGACCTGCCACCGCTGTCAGGTCAGCTACGTGATCTAGCGACTGGCTGCCGTGTGCAGTTTCTCTAATTAACACTACCTCCTTATCTGTGCTAGTGCTGCATTGTTGCCAGTGCCGTACACACTAACACATGAAATGGATGACTAGAGAGCAATGCACATCATGAATGTAACAATGGCAACAGATTTCAAACCCAACGACTCAAGTATTTAACATGCATAATGCACAGTATGTTGGTGAAAGCTTTTTCATTTGCTGAAGCGAAATAATCATAGTAAAGGAAATATTCCTTTTATTAGATGATGACTAACTTACAAATTTTGTTCTCAACATTGTCAGGTAGAAGGTTGACGACCAGATGAGGATCTACAAACACTGTACACTCTATTGAAAAATAGAAGAATCATGAGTTTGAGTTTACAAATCTATCAGATAGTCTACATTTTATGCACGTCAATTTGGGTTTACAGCTTCTACAGCCAACTGCAGGCTTGTCATCATCCCCATATTTTTCTATTTTAGCACAGTGTTGTCATGGTTGGAACATCGCAGCCGTCCAGTGCTTGGTGTAATGGTAATGCAAAAAGAACAGAGGCCATGTTTTATCCTTCTGTATTGACTTAATGTTATGGCTGCTGCTCTTTGTGTTTTTAAAGCTGTTTGTGTAGATGGCTACAAGACAGCTCATCTCATGTGTAATAGAGAGATCTTGTCTAGGGTGTGTTTGGTTTGCAGACCCTGACCCTTGTGGCCCTATGGGATTTGAGGGGACTATATTTATCTGGCTAGGTGCCTGGGGAATGACGGAAGGATGAGAGACACTGAAGAGCAGTTGAAGGGGGATGCTGAGTGTTGTTTAGCTGGATGGATGTATGAATGACTGGCATGTTGCCTTCCTGCTAGTTTCTGGAGTGCACAAGCCACATTGTAAGAGACCACACTTTCTGTTGGCCCAGCAGGGACAGCCTGGCAGTTTGACTGGCCGAATGCCTGACTTCCGGGTCAGGCTGGCTGGCTGGTTGGCAGCACTCAACTTGCCATCACTGTTTCAGCATGGCAGCCCAGTCAGCCAGCTGTCGTTAAGTGTTGCAATGGCAAATGGAGGTGTTTGTGCAGATCATAGAGGACATTGGTCACCATCTGGACGCATCCAGCTGTTGGCCAGTGCATTATTTAACATTTACTCAGGTTGTGGCTAAGAGCATCTTTTTCATCATGTCGACAGAAGTTCCACTTTGTCTCTTAGGGGGTGTTGAGACCCAAAAAAAGCACAGTGTTAGAAAATAGAAAGGTTATGTTGTGCATACAATCCAGGAAGTCACATTTGCATCCTAATTAGACACCAGAACACTGCACAGCATTTTACAATACTATGATGGGCCAGTGGTCTTGCAACACATTGCTTACAGCAGGTTTATTGAGCTACGTTAGGAAGGGACTAGGTACTTGATATAATCACTTGTTTTTTTTTTGCCAAATATTGTCAACATATGAAAGCTTTGGTGTTTCACTTGCTTTGGAACATTTTTAAGGCAGTTTTTATTTGACAGGCTATCATATTCTCATACACTAAACATGTGTAGATACTTTTGGTTTCAAATTGATTACGTCAGGCAATAAATGAAAAACCTAATTCTGTTTAAAGGTAGAGATTTTTGTATAAAACATTTTGCTCAGGGATCTATAATGCCGTCTTTATTCCAAATAGGAGCTACTTAAAGCTACTTAAATGTTCACTAACTTGGACAAGTATTGAACACATTTTAATATCAGATATTTTATTTTCTTGTTCAAAGGGGATGGCTATCATGAGTTATGTTTTCTTGCTCTTGTTTTGATGGGAGAGATTTTCATCTAAGTGGTGAAAAACTCAATACTGTATGCAGGGACACCCTTGGTTTGGGGTAATTTAGTCTAGTGATCCAAACCTCTGAAGATGTAGTCTCCATCAATCTGTTGCTCAAGTGCTGTTGTCATGTCATTTCTTTTCCCCCCTTCTTTTTTTTTAGTTGCTTCCAGTGGGTCATCCATCACACTTGACTATGCCACAGCATGTGCGTCAATCATGGCAATAGATTGTGCCTGTATTGATCTACTGTCTACAGTATTGAGGAGTGAGCAATTCACAACAGTTTCCTAGTGTAGCTAATCATTTTGTTAACAGAGTCTTGATTATAAGTTTTAGAATTGATCTACTTTGATTAGGCCAGGGATTATAATAGACTTTCCTCATGGTCTGTTTGTTTTTTGCAGACATTGTCAGTATTTGTTATGTTCACTTAGCTGTTAAAAATAATTATGTTTTGTCCCACTGCCTCTGTTTTTAATGACTTATGGAAAGCAGTGAAAACGAAAAGCAAAACGTAGAAATGCACACAGGCCTCCGCTTTCTTAAAAGTTTGTTATTGAAAGCTCCAGATTACAGGCCATGACGTTCCTGTTGAGAAAAGGACCTAATTGTCCCACTCTTTTAGGAAATCCCTGGTTTTGCTTGAGTAAAATACAGTAATTAAGATGATAACTTTGTAATTAAAACGTAAAAAAATATACCTGATGATCTTTTCCTTCCAACTCTGCCATGGAAGAGTTGGGAGGAAGTTGCTTTAATGAGTCAGATAACTTTGCGCAACATGGATATGATATCAGAATTCCAACAAATGGTGTTGACATGCATGTGAAGTACTCATCCTGGTCTGATGATAAATCTACCTAAAACTAAACAAGACTCATCAGTTGGATGCATCCAAAACTATTCAAAGAAATGTTTTAGTGCTTTTTCTCAGATCAAAGATACTTGTGACCACTCAGACAAATTGCTAAGAAAAATTCAGTCCTGACCTGAGGGCTACAAGACTGTGGAAGAGGGATTAAGACACAAGCAACTATAGATAGGAGCAGGGTGTGGGAGCGGAAGATTTTGCCTGGAACATGAAGCGGCTTGGAACATTGGATTTCTTTCTCGCTCCAAGATACTGATCCATCCCACGAGCACCTGCATTCAAATAGGCAGCAAAGTACAATTTTGTTCAGGTTAATTTCTGAGAAATTGACCACTGTTTAGTTGACAGGAACTCCAGTTGATTCTCTTGTCCTCCTCCAGACACTTTTCATTTGTTCATGAAATCATACAACTAAGGAAAGTTTTTCTTTTTTCTGTTCATGTCGAAACTGTTTTAACTGACTTTATAATCATGTGTGATGCCTTTATTTTTCTTTGTGTTGTCTTGTGCAACAGGAAGACAAGACTCAACATTATTTGCAATGAAGCGTAAAGGAGCGGGATTTCTCTTAGTGTGAGTAGAAAGCAAACAGGAGACTGGGAGTGGAATGATTACGAAATGCTTTGAGGGGGAGTGAAAAGGCTGCTGCTCTGTTCGGCTAGGAAACATGATGGATCAGAAAGTAATAGATATTGGGTGAAAGAGAGGCAGCCATAAACGGACAGTAACAGTTGGTAGCAAACAGTAGGAGTTGTTGTCTGTACCATACCTAGAGGACAAGTCATTGGCCTTACAAATGTGTGACCTGGAGTTCGATGCCTAAAGGGCTGGTAAAATATTTATCTTATACAACAGGCACAGCCTGTCAGCTAAAGACCAGCAGCTAAACAGAGAGACAGTTAGACACTGAACGAGAGACATCCACAGTGCAGAATAGCAATAAAGTTGTGCACTTGATTTATGCTCCAACAGTCATTGGTGGTCCCTCCCTCAGGGCTGGAGTCCCTGCCTACCTACCTGGCTGGGTAAGGCATTCCAGGAAGGTTCTCTGACAGAGCTGGCTACTTATGTTAGACAAGGGCTTTCCCTAGTAATTTATCAACCGCAGTGTCTTCATCCTGTTTATCTCTATTATGGCTGAAACCAAGTGGAAGATAAAACCTATGTTGTGTTTACGTTGTAAGATGGGTTGCTACTTGAGGTTCAGTGAAGAAGACTGAGCTTGAGCGAAGATAATGGGAGTAAATTCATCCGTTTGTTTTCATTATAGATTGTTATGAATACGCTGTTTTTAAAAACTGCAAGTAGTCACACAGTGAGGAACAACAGTCATATAAAGAAATTAAATATTTTGCTGCATCGGGACCTGTATATATCGTGTTTAATTTTGAATCATTCGAATGTGTGTTACTAGTCTATTTTTTAGTGCGTTATTTTTTTATTAGTTATGATTGGCTCCAAAAGATTTGCTCTTGCTTGACAATAGATCAGATGCAAGCAATTAGGGTTTCATTTTTTTTCATTGTTTTCTCCTTGTAGTCATGAAGTATCATTGTCCTCACGGGTGTTTGCACGTAGAAAACATGCATTCATTGAAATGCAATGTTGACCGTGGCACCCAACAACAATTCAGTGAAATACCACTAGCAGGCGATATTGAATTAATACAAATGTATTTCATTTATCAGTCCTAATTTGAATATTTACTTGATTAAACACTGAGCCTTTTTGAGAATGTATTACTGCTTCTGAGTGACTTCACCTCTCAGTATGCATGCTTGTGTAATGTCTTCATTGGTTATGCAGCACTCCATTATTATTATGTATTGTGTATTAGTATATGTCTCCAGTAAAGCTTTAGGGTTTTCCTCAAATGTTAAGACTGGTATCCTGTGGTTTACCACCTCATATCTGCAAGGTTTAGCCCTTTAAAGCTTGTTTAGTTGAGTAAAGCTGGGTCGGTACTTTGGAGTAATACCCTTTGAACCATGCTCACTTTACCTTGCGCATATTTATTTCACTGAGGGAATGGTGGTTTTTGTCTGCTGAGGCCTACTTCCTGATTCTGGAGGTCTGTTCGTGTGTCTGTGAGCTCAATCTGTTTAGTTCAAGGTTCAGCTCCACCAGACCTGATATTTAGTCACTGCTCTCATCAGGAAGAAGTAGAACAGGACTGTCTGCAGTCAGACAGTGTGTGAGGGGAGTCATCGCCAATCGGCACATTTTAAATAAGTGTGTGTGTGAATGACTCACATTCTGATCACTGTGTAAGCCCCATTAAGTCTGTGTGCATGTGTACATCTGCAAGCTTTGTTGCATGTGTGTATGTTTGTTGTGTCTGTGCGATTGAGCTGTCCTATTCATGCTATAAGTAACCGATAAGGCGGCCGGGTGTTTTGTGTGTATGTGTCTGTGTGCTGTTTTATTTGTGTTTACCCAGTGATAAATACACCGGGCCTTGTAATTGGGGAAAGGAGGGGGGTCGTGAGAGAGAAAGGGAGAGAAAAATATGGGGGTGTTGAGGGATATGGCTGCTTTTCTCTTGGTGACAGAGCCTGTTGCCATGGAGCTGGTCCTCCCATTGGTGGAAGTCTGGTCCAATCGCTTAACAGCACAGATTGTTTCATCATTGAGAAGTTTTCCTCTCTTCCTGTCTCACTAGCCACCCCTTACTCCTCCATCTTTTCTCCTCC
Source organism: Diplodus sargus (assembly GCA_903131615.1). NCBI lineage: Eukaryota > Metazoa > Chordata > Actinopteri > Spariformes > Sparidae > Diplodus > Diplodus sargus. The sequence continues at coordinate 748,744 of CAEMYA010000009.1, forward strand.
GATGCCCCCCCCCCCATTCTCACAGTGAAAGAAGCTGATAAATTACATAAGGTTTATAATGACTGCAGGAGCTGCCACCCAATTTCATTTTGACACAGTTATTCATGTTACATCAGCAGCTCAAGTTGAGCAGGCAGAATCTTTCACAAATCTCTGCACTGCACTTGAGAAGACAGACCCCACAATCCCACATTCTATCATTCATGTATTTATTTGACAGCTAAGAAATGCTATCAGTTTAAATCATGTGTCTTACTAGCCAGATGGTTAAAGGCTGGCAAAGTCAAATGCATCTGTCCAATACCTTAGTAGTGAAGACATTTGACTGATGCCTTCTCAGTTTGTTGTCAAATTCTGCACAAAGCTTTGGAAGTAGCGTGCAGAGCATTTTCATCTGTGTAGAGAGTTCCTGTTGGAATGAACCCACCATCCCAAAGCAGTTTCTGCACACAGCTAATAGGGGATCTTTGGCCCGATCTAGTGAATGGAGTGAAAGTAGCAATTGGGCATGTTGCAAAAACAGATGCGCTACTGAGAAAGATGTGGATTTAAGAAATGGGAGAGGAGCTTGATTGTTCCAGGATGCCTTCACAAAGTTCTCAAAACACTGGGATTCATATCTAGCCAAAGAGGTCAAAGGCTGGTGAGGGTGTTGGATACTAGTTATCTGAACCCCTTAGCAAATGTATCGGAGCTTAGTTTGATATGGATTGCCTATCAGTTCTGTCTGTCCAGGGAACCCTTCACGCTTGGTTTGGATCTTGTTGAATACTCAAGAGACCCTAGTGAGAGATTTCCAAGGTTTGCAGGGGTGGCAGTGTCCTACATCTTCCCATTCAGGTCAGTCAACTGTAAGGGAGAGAGTTTCAGCCAATACAAGACTCCACATGGAGATGAGCAGGAGGCACTCATTGAGCTGAACACGAGGTGGACAATCATGTACTTTAACCGAGATGTCAGTGATAGATGGAAGACTTGGGATGTACAGGCATATAAGAAGAGCTCACAACGCAGTTACAAAAGTTTTGTCTTTGTTGCAACAACAGTATTTTATTCATGAATAATGTGAAGCTGAGATGTGAAGGCCTGTTTTACAAAACAGTGAATGTTCTTTTTGTTAAACTGCTATGTCGCATTTCATCAAAATCAATAATATCAATTACATTTAGAATATTTTGTTTCTGAAATTGTGTTCCTCCACAGCACAGTTAGTCTTTCTACGATAAAATGTTTTTGAATATTAAAACAAAGAAATTCAGAATAATTGAAACTGAAAACATAAAACAGGATCTGTAAAAAAAGGAAATTAGAGTGCATCCCAAACCCCAAATAAAGTTTTGAATCAGAGTATGAACAAGATCACATTAGTAAAGACATTTTATTTTTGTGGTATGTAAATTGTTCTGAGTGCCTTACTTTGATCGTGTTAAGGTGTATTATTATCAACCATGGTTTAAATTAAATAAAAAATGTGAATATTAAGCATCGTGTGCTATTAAAACTATAATGCCAATATCCATTTTACTAGGTGATACTGTAGATTGTGCTCTGGTGGTGTAATTAACACGGTCCCTAAGGGCATCTGCTTGACAAGACACTGATGAGAAATGCCTTCGAGGCCCAGTGTGCTGCTAGTATCGGACATTCCAGTGGTCATTGATGTGACCAAAATAGAACTGAATTAAGGAGCAGGGATTTCCTTCGAGAATAAACATTCCAAAAGGTGTTGATTTTTATTGCCTTGTTAACCGCATGTTACTTATTTTATATGGGGATGTTTCAAGTGGTTGTGTGAATTTCACTGTAGTGCATTGCTGCTACAACAGCAAACCATTTCTTGACTTGATCTTCTTTCTCGCAACAGAATTGGTACAAACCCGTGTTCATTTCCTTGTCTTCAACTAAGCCATCAGGGTTTTCTTGATTGTGACTCATTTTTTCTCTTCAGTTGTTCCTCTAAAACGTTTTTCTTTTGCTGTGGTTGTTCACACGTTAGACATATTTCTGCCTCCACGCGGTTTATCACGTGGTGTATTGCAGTCTTGTCATTTGTGGATGCGACTTGAATACTTGACAGATATGAAAGGTTTAATTGTATTACCCCACGGATATTCTTTTGTTCATTCATGCAGTTGTTATGAAAGAACATCGAGAGACATGGACTACATGGAGAGACTGTTGGTCAGATCTTAATTGTTGGAGGTTTTTTATTTTTTAAAACTTATTTTGCTCCAGTTGCACTTTTAGGGGAAAGTAGTTCATATACACTGATCTTACATTAGTAGATCAATCTCCCACTGCCTTAAAAATATCTCTTTCACATGTTTCCTTGTTTATTAAACTGATTTTGTTATACATTTGTCACAATTATTAGTCAACAAAAACTCCTGCTGTAGTTGAGATTGCACTATTACATCCTGAACCAACATACTGTTTTCAAAAGAAATGCTTCATATTTAAGATGCCATTTCAAAAAACACTCCTGGATTGGAGAACCATGGTCCACTATAAAGGAGGGAGCCAACTTGGGAAAAAAAAGTTTTATTCTTAGAGAAAAGGATATTGGAAGAATTTAATGTCAGTTATGTCTAATTATTTGGATTAAATGATATTACCATCTGCATTAATAAATTAGACTATTTTCTATAAATTAGATTATTTCATAATTCTTATTTACTTCTTTTGTTTTGGCCCACATGGACCTAATTCTCTCCCTCACCCACATTCCTGCACTCTCACCTTCATCAATAATTCATACAGGATCAGGATCCCCTCTTTCCACTGCCATTCGTTTATTATGCAGAAAGGAGACTGTCGCTCACTTGGCCGTCATCTTTCTTTCCATCACCCACTTTCTTGTTGTGTTTTATCCTTCTGTCTCATTTTTCCCTTCGTACCTCGGCATGTTCTGCCACACGCAGCAGCGAACTATACATAGGTTGTAACTAGTGAGAGCAACGGAGAGAGGGAGACTTGGAGAGAGCTGCAGAAAGGTAGGTAGGTAACTAAGGAGGGAGGGAGGGAGGGGAGGGAAGGAGGGAGAGAATGAGTCATAGCTCGTCCCACAGGACTGAGTGGGCTGGCTGAGTGGAGGAGGATGGCGTCAGCAGCAGGCCTGACAATTTAAGAAGACACATTAAAAGAGGAAGAAAAGGGGAGAGAAAGACTAAGAGCTAAGACTTAAAAGTGGGTGGACGGAGAGAGAGATATTGATGGGAGGGGTTGATGTCGAGTGGGCGGAAGGCAGGAAGGGGTATCCTCAGCACTGCGAGAAAAACGAGAGAGGGAGTGGCAAGGAGAAGGACACAGAGAGACGTAAATGGAAAAAGAGAAATCCTGTCTTCCGCTGCATTTGTCCATTCATGCCCCCCTCATCCGTGCTTTGTGTCTTGTTTGTTAGGATGATTTTTCTTCATGCCTTCATTGCTATTGCGATTTCTAAGTTTCTCAGCTCTGTTTTTCTTAGCCCATACAGTCACCTCAATTACTTTTACATAACTCATGGCAGAAAATATGAACAGTGTTCTGGAGTGTCTATGAATGGTTTGGCCGGTGACGCATGCATCCATATTTTTACTGTGTGAAGCGCAGGCTGTTTTAGTGCAAATGTGCCTGGACTGTTCCTCTCCAGTCCCTAATGCTCTGCCAGCCCCCTCGGCCCCTCCCTTTGTGAGATTGTGCAACCGACGCAAAGGGGAATCCTCTCTGACATAGACAAACACTGGTGCGCACACACTGCGAGCACTGCTGATATATAATATGTGCAGGCACTGAGCTTGCACAAACTCTGCCATTACTACACACACACACACACACATCAGCCTCTGCTCTGAAGACATAACCTTGCTGCCTTTTGTGAAATGGGTTCTCTCTGACGTCAAATGGGCTAGGTGCGCGGCTGAATACAGAGGAGCTGAATTGGGTCGAGCTGCCTGTGTATGTCTCTCCCACTGCTGTCTGTGGGTTTGTACGTGCTTGCTCACTCTTGTTTGCAGCGTTCTGCGCTTCCATTCACCTTCATCTTTTCATTCAGCCTCTGCAGAGAAAATGGAGAGGCATGTCTGCTATGCAATGCTTCTCCCCAATGATATTTAAAATAATGCAATGAATGAATGACTGATAATGGAGGCAGTTCTCTGTCATTACCCACATACAATTGTAGGAATTGACATAATTTTCTGTTCACTTGCACTCAGACTGTCATTAATGAGAAATAACCAGAGTAGGTCAGAACAGATATCTACTGTAGATTCATCTGTCCATTTGTACTGTCTTTGTACTTTAAATTTCTCTTATTTACCATATGTGCTGCTTGCAAAAGGATGAGTTTTACCGTTCAAATTGTTATCTTACTGACAATATTTAGCATACATACAAGACAGACTTTTAGTGTAACAGAGGGGATGTTTTAAAGTTTAATTATAAACTTAATTGACACAGTGCCGTTAACTCAATAAGTAAGTAATCATTATAAATCTGCATACACACACACACACACACACACACACACACACACACACACACACACACACCGGACAACATGTATGTCAACACATGATGATAGGCCAATGTGGGCCAAGTGATATATTGGTTGTGCTGTTGTCACTACAAAAGTTAAAAAGCTCATAGGTTCATTTACTTTTTTTAACAAATTGGTTAAAGCTAGTAATTGATTGATAATAGTTGTCCAGGGTTCTCCCCAGACGGTGGAATAGCGGCGCTGCGCCGCTATTCTGCTAGCTCAGCGCCACTATACTCATTTTCAATGTTAGCTGCATTATAGCGGGTGTTTGTGGGCTGCCGCGGTCTTCTAGTAGTGAACAACAAGTGTCCGACGAGGTCCGACATCACAAAGCCAAGCTACTAACGAGACAGTGCCGTTTTATGAACTACGGTAGCCCATAAGGAGTGATCCACCCCGCTGGTGGCGTGGAGCGCCGGAGGAGCTTTCTAGGTTTAGCTAAAACTACATAAGTCTTTAAAATTACAAATTTGTCAAATTATTGTCACTTCTGGCAACAGCTGGTTCCAAACTGTGGCTTTTGGCTCAGCGTGACTGATGTCTGTAAATTCACCTGATAGTTATCTAATAAATCAAACAGTTGAAAGACTTGATAAAGACCAGCTTTCCATTTTAAATAGCTACCATGCAGTAGAATTTCTCTCAATTCTTTGGCCTGCCCCGATGCAAGCTATGAGACCCTGACCCTGCTTGACCCAGAGCAGCTAAATTTGACAGTGAGCTCATACCTGCTTGAAATATTTAGTCCAACCACACTGCTGTCTGAAGTGGTGATACACATTCTATGAACCTTAACAGAAACGTGAACACATACGCATAGTGTTGACCAGACAGATAGCTCTCTCTGTCTCTTTCACTCACTGGCTCACACACACACACACATGCACACGCGCACACACGCAGTCTTTAGTTTGGTAACCTGACACAGTGGGCAGGGCAGTGTTTGACCTGGGTGTCTCTGCTAGTTACATGTCATCAAGGAGGGCCCTTGTAAGAGCCTGCAAGGGCAGTAATGTGTGTGAAGTGGGTCAGGGTGCCCTACACTGCATCATGACCGATGAAGATGATGGGATTTTTTTTGTGGGTGGTGTTAGTCTCCCTACATGTATATAGGATTGAATTAATACAGTATTATTGTGAGATTAGTTCATACAAAGCGTAGAAAAATATACATGTTGTCTTTTGTAAGAAATGGCAATGAACAAGACAATTCTCAAAATAGTGAATGGGTTATGCCTAGTGAAATCCTCCCTGTCATGTTGTATCACAACAGCCCGTTGATGTGGTTTTATGAGGCCAGCATTATGTGGATAACTATGACGTTGCTGGCCCAGAGTCCTGTGTGAATCAGCTGCCTTGCTGCATGGCTACAGCCACATGTGATGACGTAAACAGTTGGCAGAAGGATGCCAACATCAGGCCGACCGACACACTGACTGAACTGGGACACAGCAGGCAGAGATTGTGCTGCTGCAGCTGGTATTATAGACGTTGAGTCTGCAGTGTGCAGCCTGTATTATGACACACTGGTTCCTATGCCCAGATAACACTTTGTGCTCCACCACACAAGAATAAGGATGTTCTGTATCAGTATTAGTTACAGTGGCGGTAATGGTAATGGGGCTACGAAATCTAACACATAACTGTGGTGACCTGTACATGCTGCTACGTTTCCTCATCTGCTCAGCTTAGAGCTGTGATTATGTTATGGTTGATGCAAACACTGTCACTGCTTCAGAATTGACATACACCAATAACCAATCAGCCAAAGGACTAAGATCCCTCATTCTTGCTTTTATCAGTCTATGATTGCCTGATCTTGGTGGAAATTGGAACGCCAGCAGTAGCACATCCTGGTCTCTTTTTCTATTCATCCTGTCGTAATTTCTCTGCTTCTGTCTTTCCCTTTCACTCTGTGCGCTCTGCAATCCACATATTTATTTTTAATATCACTCATCTCCCTGCCCTTCTCACTTGTACTCGCTCAACACAAATGGCAGCAGTTGAGAATGACGTTACTATCTCCTTGGCAACCCTGTAGGCTGGTTTGTGTGTGTGTGTGTGTCGAGGAAAGCGCGGGTGGGGGGGTGTTTTGAGGCGAGAGCTGGGAGAAATGGGTGGCGGAGGAGAGAAAAGGTAAAGCTGGTTTATTCATCGGCACCCTGGCTCTGATTCACAATTTGTCCTGCAGCCCCTCCCTGCTATTACGCTAGGATAGTTCAGTCAGCCATGAGACTGACACTCGAGATGAATGATTATCTTTGCTTTCTAATCCAAAACCATTCATTCTTTTTGCCTGAGAATGCACTGTGTGTGTAAGCGAGCAAAGGGAGGAGATTATTTTTCGAACAGACTGTGGCAGGCAGTTGTATCTGCCCACAGTAGATAGTGTGGCTTTTTTTCTATGCTGCTGTGTGGCAGGCTTGTGTAAGCAGTGCGGGGTTGGGGCATGTGGGTGTCTTGGTCAGTGATGTGGTGTAATGCTGCTGATGCTGATGACGCCTTTGCTGTTGCATTGCTTGGGTTTTCCCCTCACTGGGAATCCCTGCCTCGTTTGTTCACTCATCTCATCTATCCTGCAGCACAGCGCAGCACAGCACAGCACAGCACAGCACAGAGGTACAAGAAGGGACATGCATGAATTGCACTCATCCATGCTGCATACATACAATCTGGCCATCACACTTCTGATGCCTGAATTTATTCATGTTTGCACACATGTATGCATATGGGATTTGATGCATATTTTTCATCTTTCTTTCAACAAGCACTTTTAACATATGCTTCTGTTGACCCTGTGGTTCCAGGCAATATAGGCTTGTAGGTCAGATGGATTGCTGTTCATTTGTGTTGTCCGTCTGTGTATGGGTGTATTGCCTAAGACATCAGAGTTCCTACTTCAGAGCCAGGATTCACCCCAAAGCTGTTTGCGATTCTGTCATGTTTTTCCATGCTGTGAAAATGGGTTTAGTGATGTAATTTACAGTAAGTAAACGAGGGAAACATAGAAGAATGTGTTTATCACAAATGTTTTATAACTATTTGTGTTGCCTAATTCTAAACGGCTTTTGTGATTGGTAGAAGTTAAATAAAGATGAGGTTGCAGCTGGAAGATGCTTAAGGGGTTTAAATGGGGAACGTGGATGTGGGTTTATGACAGATGACAGACAGATGATGACTATTATCTGTTTTTGCCCTGTAAACTGTAATTGGCACAAGACCTCCAGCTGCAAGTAACATTCACTGTACTTCACAGGTTGCCAAATGAACTGTCTATTTCTGACATATTGCTGCTAGTTTGATTTTTGGTCTTTGACAGATAAAGCAAATTTCCCATTCATAAAGATGATGGCCACACTGTAGAAACACGTATATCAAACTGTGACAAAGTCAAATAAAGAACAATATGGCAGGTTTGAAAAGATTAACTAGCCTAACTTGAGGTTTTCATTTATAAGCTTTGTGTGGCAGTATGCTCTTAGCTCTCTGCTGCTTTGTCCCCCTCCCTGCTTCAGTCGGCAGCAGCAGCAGTGGCAGCAGCAGCAGCAGCGATGAGTCACTGAGTGTGTGAAACAATGACGTCATCCGTGTCTTCCTCTTCTGCTCTTGGTGTTCAGGGCTCCTGACTGGAGGACAGATCATGCTGCTGCACTGAGCCGGAGGGAGAGAAAAGAGAGAGGCCCCAGTGACCGCTGAGGTAGTGTGCCCCTCCCCTCTTTTTGGCTTGATAGCTTTTACTTCTTCAGTTAAACTGAACGCTGTAAATAAAGCAGCATTTTTTTTGTTGTGCATGTTGATATTTTTGTCATATTGTGCCACTAAAGATGTTTCTTTAAAAGTGAGTTTGTGACCATTATCGGAAAACTTAACTTGACTGTTTTTGTTGGCGTGTGATTTTAAAAGAACAAAATTGAACTTTTGAATGAAAATGTAAAGTTTATTTTAAAATTGATTCTCATGAATGAAATGAGAAAGTTCTGGTTTTGGAGCAAGAGTGATAAAAAAGCCTTTCCTGTTTTCAGGTACTTGCAACAACCTGCTGTCAATATGTCAGACTGGATGGTTACTGTTTTACAAATTAAGACATTAATATTAGAGAAAACCCCAGATCAATTTTTTTTCTTCTTCCCCAAAATGATGCTGAACAAGAAAAACAACAAACCAGTAGAGGAGATCAGTGGTTAAATTCAGTAAATCAGTCATATTTCACATAGTTTTTTGTGAGTTTTTTTTTTTTTTTTTTTTTTTTT
>CAEMYA010000009.1:773905-784960 GCA_903131615.1 Diplodus sargus
AAGATCATACATTCAGGCTCTTATGATGTTGTCATTGCAAGCTAATTTTACAATTTCTTCCTTGAGAACAGGAATAATTTGTAACTATAATTAATCACGATAAATCATTTAAACTAGAGGAAAAGCCCCCTTTTTGGAACGTTAACAGAACTACATATATCTATCATGTCTTCTTGTGCATCACTAGGCCTGCCCCTAGTCAGTCCTGATGTGTGTCCCCCACCTGCAGCCTCCCAATCAAGCCGTAGCCTACTTCCTTGCCCATCACAACAGCCACAACCACAGCCCCAGGCTCCGCCTCAGACCGCCCTGCTGCCCACCCCACAGCAACATCCCATGGGCAACCACATGATTGCTCAGGTATGTACCTCCACCACCCTCAACCACGTCAGGAAAAATGTAGGCACATATTAGGCTTACAGAAGTTATTTAACGTCAATAACAACAAGTACAATGATAGCTATTTCTCTTTTTGTTTCACTGGTTATTACCTTTCATTTTGTTTAGTCTGATTGCTTTAGATAATATTTAGAAGCTAAATATAATTTCCATTTCTATCCATCTGTTCATTAACAACTTTTCCTCTGTGTTCTAACCCACATCTTTCCTATATCTTCATTTCTCTTTATACCCTTCTTAACCGTCTGCCTCCGACACCCTCCCTCTCCCTGGCTTGCTCCTCTATCTCTCTATGCTCTGCCTCTTTATTCCTTCCTTCTTTCTGGTGGTGGGTGTAGCCGGTGGCGTCTCTGCAGCCCTCTCAGCCTGTCCCCTACTCCAGCCCTTCCTGCCCCCAGGTTCTCCTGCCAGTTTCTCCTCCCCAGCAGTACACAATGGTACTGGCACCTCTTATAGCGCTTTCTCTTTATATGAATTTAGTTAAACTTTGCTTTACTGACATCCTCTCATGTTACTTTTAGCAGTTGCTGTATTTTGTTAGAAACTATTGCACTCTTATGCCCTGTTCTCATTCATATTAGGTTGATATTTAACCATCTAACAATTATGCTACTCTAAACCATTTGGATAACACTTTCTCTTCAGGCTGTATGCACATTTGTGCATTTCTGAGAATTCTTGATGGTATTTGATTTTAAATGTACTCATAGTTTTGTTATATCTTAACAAAACTCTGTTTAACCTATTGATTAAAGATAAGTATGAAATAATAAAACTGAGTTAAAAGGTTACATTTCTTCAATATTTGAGGAAAGTTCTAATAGATTTTTGTGTGATCTTACTTGATGATTCAACAGTTGAACTACAGTGCTCAGTTTATTATTCACCCAGCAAATAAATCGATCAAGGTTCATAGAAATTCTTGAAAGTTTGGAAAATGTTCACTTTTAACCGTTATATTTTGATTTTCAACATAATCTGGTGTTAAATGTACAAAATCACAATATATAATGATGACAATATACAATGATTGCTACAAAAGAGCTCTGTAAACTTTTTTTTTTTTGCAGTTGCATTTTACAATTCAGATTTTATAATAATGGCTTTGAGAGTCTAGAAATGTTTCGGTTGGGGTACATGGAACATGCTTCAATTAAACATGATCGTGTAGATCCAGACCTTAAATTCTCTTTGAATATTTTAGTAAAACATACCAAACCCTCTGTCAGAGAAGATGATGGCATCTTCTCTGACAGATATGTCAGCAGCAAACAGGTCTACAGCCCATTCGAGATCATGATCTACAACTTGAAACACAGATATTAAAGACACATAGATCATGGCCTCTAGCTTTACATATCTTTAGAAGCTTCATGGCATGACTTGTTTTAAAGTACCTGTCAATGAATGGTATGAATTAAAAACTTCATTAAACATCATGTCAGTGTTTGGATTTTTATACCTTATTTTCATAGTATGGCTAAGGGTGCCTGCCGGTTTATGGTTGTCTTGTATGGCTAATAGTAGTGTGTGTGTAGTTGTTCATTGTATTCCACATGCTGAATATACTCTTCATTGTGGTGGCGCTAACCCACCAATGACATCATTCCTATTCCTCCCAGGGAGAAGAGCTGGCGCCTCAATTCAGCCAGATGACGCTCAGTCGGCAGGGCTCTAGCGAGAACCCTGAGCCTCCCCCCATGTATCAGGCTCCTCCCACGGTTCTGTCCCAACACCCACCTCCTCAGACCAGCTACATCATGGCTACCACGGGTCAGCCTATGCCGCCTCCGTCTGGCTACCAGCCTGCCACTGGACACCCCCATCCTCCACCTCCACCACCTCCTCCATCCCAGCCCGTCATGCAGGCCCCACCACCTCCACAAGGCTACATGCAGCCCCCTCCACCACAACAGGTATATTGTTCTTCACAGGTTGTTAGTTAAAGACATAACACATTAGTTTAAATCCAGTTCTCAGATGTTTTTAAGATGTATATCTCCAAAAAGTAGACTAGCACATCTGTGAAGCACTTCATATAATTTTGTCACTTTGATCTTTTCTTGTGTAGCAGAACTCCCATATAGTATACTTTGGCTTTACCATGTGATAGGTGTATTTTTGTAGTGTTATCGCTGCAACAGTAATTGGCCCTAGGTCAGCAAAAACTGCTGTAATACAGTACTTGATTTTGTGATCATGACTTCTGTTGCAAGTCACGTATGCAGAATTCAGAGAATCGTACTGAGGGACCAATGGACTACATGAGAGGCAACACAAAAAAGTAATGTCATTGTTCTGGGGCCGACATACAGGACATTTAAAAAGTATTTGTAAGTGACAATTTAATATTCCACATGTGCAGAGGATTTCCTTGTTTAGCAAGACATTATAAATGTTTCATAAGCCTAAGAAATAATGAGCATTAAAAATTCACACAGGTCCTTGTATCCAAGGAAAGCAATAGCAGTTTGACTTCCACTGCAGTTAAAATGATTGGAGGTCAGATTTACTGATGAGAAATTGCTTGATTTAAAAAAAAAAAAAAGAAAAAAAAAAGTAATAAAACAGTTTTAAATATTCAATATCAATATTTTTGACAACAACAATATATGTGGTGTAGGACATATGGACAAAATTATCATTGCACTGATGCTCTACACATTGTCTGAAATTCAAAATCCCATTTTAAACATTGAGATTGGTGTGTAAATGAAACTAATGTACATTTTGTAGAGTCGGCTGGAGTTCTAATGTTTCTTTGCACATATATCAAACACTGGCTGTAGCTCAGGAGGTAAAGCTGCCCATCCACTGATCACAGGGTTGATTGTTCGATCCCTGCTTCCCTCGTCCACATGCCAAAGTTCTATAAAGGATCTTTTAAAAGTAGTCTGGTCTGACCCTTGCTACCAACCACCATAACCCTCCATTAGTACAATTTGTTACTTTGCCAGTCCCCACATCCAAAAAGGTTGAAAAACTTAGACCTTAGAGCTTTTTCCCCACTGTATTTTGTAAAATACTTGAGTAAGACTTCTGGCAGAGGACTTGAGTGTTGATGATTTCATAAAGAGCGAGCTGTGACATCTGAAAGGGTCTGTGGACGAATTAAAGTAGTGTATTCCATCCATGTTATTTATGTGTGAAATATGTTTAAGTGTTCATTTCTCCTTTTAAATTTGATTTAATTTCCAACAAGTGGACACAATCTCTGTTCGTGTCACACTGTTCCTGCATCTGCTCTCTCAGGTGTTTGGCAATGTGGAAGATCGTGTTCCTTACACCTCATATTAATGAGTGTTAATGTAAAGATTTGTTCATGGACGAGAAGGGTGCACAGTGTGATCATCGCTAAGATTCATTTGGATAAAGTGTAGAAGGAAGTTAATCAGACATGAACCTTGCAACTAAGCCACAGAAGTACATTTTCTAGTTCTGTTGTGTTATAAAATAAGAAGTAGGTGTGTCTTGATTTTGATTGTAGATTGAAATAAGCTTTCAGTTTGGATTATCGGAAGTCAACAGCAAGATCAGTGATTCTCCCAGGATTCTTTGTCCTCCCCACCCACCCAAACACTTCAAAGGCTGTACAGCTAGCTTACCGCCGGTAACCTTCAAGGAGACGATCAACTGACTGGTTTGTTTTCTATTACAGAAATCGTTTATTCTTTTGTTTGGGAAGACGGTTTACTGGGGACAGATTAAGGAAACCGAGCCTTGTAACAAACTGCATTTATTTTCTTTTTCTTTATTTATTGTTGAATCCTAGCTGGGTTGTATTTTTGTTAATCTCTGCCATCTTTGTTTTTAGTGAATATTATTTGGCTTGCCAAACCATAACCTGCAAAAAAGTCAGTTGGATAAATTCAAGCTGTTTTAAAATGTGCGTATCTTCTTAAAGAATTTCAAAATGTGAGAATTGGATCAAATCGTGACCATTAGAGTGCAAGTCAAATCCATAGTGGCACAGCCTGCACATTAAAACAGTGTCACACTGTTTCCAAGTGAGTAATGGCCTTCCTGGTACAAGGAAGTAATAACTGATTTAATTGACAATGGCTCAGATGAGCTCTACTCTCAGTTAATACATTGTTTGTATTTATTTGTGTCCAGCTGTGGCACAAATATGACAAAGATAGAAGCCCATGCATCTTTGACAGGTTGATCAAAAACCTTAAATTGTCACATCATATCTCTTTGTCTCCACTCTTTTTCTCCTCCTTCTCTCTACAAATGTAAAAAATGTAAGTTTGCCAAAAAGAGTAATGTAATTTGACTCTAATTACAGGATTAGTAAATATTTCTAAGAGCAGCTTCATTAAACTCTACAAAATTATTCCTTCATCATTAGTTTATTTAAGGAAACTTTCAAATACCATAAGAGCTACCCACTGAAGTATAAATGCCATAAAATCACAAATTAAAATGCTCTTTCTTTTGTAAACCTCGAGTTCCATGTGCGTCACTTTCACAGGCTCTGTCTCAGTCAGTCGGCTAGCCTGTCACTTTCTTCCGATTGCAGAGGCGGTGACAATAATGAGTTCTCTCACTCTCTGTCACTCACACTGTTCCTCCCCTCCCTCAGGCTCTTACTTGAATCCATAAAGTAGTTATTATAATTCATTTGAGGAGAGAGAACTAAATTGACCTGGCCATTAAACACCCTGTGGGAGACATTAGGCCCTGTAATGTTGCTCTGAGGCTAAGTCTTAAAGGAAGATAGTCTGTTCCGCAGAGTTTTTAATAGGTGATGTAACAAATGTTTTTTTTTAAATTGGCAATCGTGATGTGTTATGAAGGGAGTCTGTGGTCGGAAGTATCTGGTTAATACAGTTTCTCAAGAGTGATGTTTTAATAGTAGATGTGATTGACAAAAGAGTGTTTTCTGCAATCAGATGCACATTATACGTTTTATAATGTGCTTTACTCAACTTGGAGACTATTGATGCAGATCTACTATTATCAGCCTTAAAATAGTTTTGCCATGTTGCTGCCTTCTGTCTTTTTAGAACCTTCATGTGATTTTACTTTGTAGTTCTAAGTTCTGACCTATGCATACAGTGTCTTTACATGCCTTTCATCAGCCTACACACCATCTTATGTTTCCCTCATTCTTAGATCTCTATACCTGTATAAACCGCATTGGCTCGGAGAGGAAGATGCACTGTGTTGTTTGATGTGTGGGTGGTCGACAGTGTAACAGGAGTGCAAATATTGACACTGTTGTATCCTCTAGATGGGCTGAATGTTGTCATGTATGCAGATGAAGGTGAAGGCAGGAACTATCGATCCTCCAAACATTCAGCTTCCACTCTTTTTGCTCGTTTGAAGTCTCTTTTGGAAATTCTGTATTGATACATTTAGCCCAGTTGTATAAGCTGCAAGCTTCAATGTTTGGCACTTACAGTTCTGGATGTTGCAGTGTTTCTCACAGATTAGGGAAGGTAAAGAAGGAAACAAGCTCAGAATTAAGTTGGGCTTCTATTTGGGTGAGCAATGGATCGCGTGACATGTTTTATTTGAAAGGAGTCACTGGTTTTGATAAACCTACAGATTATTGTCCATCAAATCTGCAGTTTCCATCAGCTCTACTACGTTTTTTAAAAAACCTTAGCAACCTTTTTTCAGTTCTACGGTTCCACCAATTTTATAAATTAGAGTGTCTTTACAGGGCTTGGAAAGTACAACTGAATGTTAAAATAAGTAGCATAAAGGCTTGTGGCTTCAGAGGAAGCTGCATGCATCCTGTGATGTCACTTAGTGGCTCATTGCATTGTGGGTAATGTTGGCACCCAATTGTCCCGATCATTGCACCTGATCATTATCCATCTTGAAGGTGTCCCAGTCTACTTTGATAGTGCAAATGAAGAAATTCATAGACTATTACAATTCTGATTATAGTCCATGGGGCATTTTGAAATTAGAACTAGAACACAATTTAGATCATGAGTTTGGATTGCAGTTAAAAAGATCATAAAATTATGTTTTAGTCAGATAGTCTACCCCTAACTGAACTTACAATCATCATGTGGACAGACGTATCATTCCGAACTAGTGTTAATGTTGCCCCATGTTACCTAGTTGTGTTAACAGGCAACTGTTTGCTTACACATTTGCGACATCAGCTTAAAAGATGATGACATGTTGGTGTGTCTGCTGGCCCTAAGCAAAAGTTCCAAGTTTTTAATCCAGGTTTCATATGTTCAGGCAGAGGTATGATTGTTAAAAGTAATCCACTAGTTGCATTTAAAAGTTGAAATATTCATGCAAACCTTTGACAGCAAACCTTTGAGTTAAAGAACTCAATTCTTTTACAGAAACAAAATTCACTCGTTCCAAACACCAATATAATAACATTTTTATCCAGCAGGTCTGACAGTTATTTCCTTGGGTTTTCATCGTGAGTCTGTGAAAGTATTCTCTCTGTGCCAAATGTGAAAGAGCTTAAAGCTAATCTAAGTCACTGATTACTCTTCTCTCATCTTTGTGTATGTATTTATTCTCTAAATTGTTTGTTTGTTGTTTCTCTTCAGATACAGGTGTCGTACTATCCTCCTGGTCAGTATCCCAGCTCAGGCCAGCAGTATCGTGTGCCCCAGCCCATGTCCCACCAGGTGTCTTATCCTGCCCAGCGCACACAACCCATACCTCAGCCCACACAGCAGTCAGGTAGGCCCATTGTGCTGTACATCATCATCATCATAAACTGTACTCCAGCTCTTTATAGATGAATAGACGCAGATAGAGAATTATATCAAGAACTAATATCAGTGTTTGCTATTAACACACTGTCTTTCTTGTGTTTAATATTTTGTTGAGCACATCTTTGTACTTATTAAGAGCATCCTGCAAATTTCTCCAGGACAAGTTCATACATTGTTTGCATCCACTTGATTGGAAATCTATACACAGACATAAACCTGTGTATGATTCAACAGTTAGCGTTTTTCTGGCTGCCAGGTGAAAGGTTGATTTAAAGACTTGTCTCTGCACTGCTCTGCCAAGTCAAATATGCTCTGACTAGAATAGAACTTTTCCTTTTTTTCATGGAAAGCCTTAACAGATTTATCCCTCAACCCCTTTCATTTGGGATCTGTGAAGGTTGGCTGTGTGTTTATACAGTACGTGACTGATAGACAGTGTTGACAACCTGTATGGACTCTGGCTCACAGCAGAAGCCTGCCAAATCTACTAGGATCACGAACATGGCAATCAGCAAGACCGTGCATGACACCATGACAGCTGCCTTGTTTGAAAAATAGTGTTGTGATGGTGAAGATTTATAGTTAAAGAAATATTAAACATGCAAACTGAGGCCAATCTTTTATTATTCCAGTTATAATTAGGGTTTTCAACACTGACTATTTTTGTTGTTAATTAATCTGCTGATCATTTTTGTATTAATCGGTTGTTTGTTTGGTCTCAAGATGAGGTCCTCATATGTCTCGTTTCATCCACAACACAAAGATATTCAGTTTACTGTAAAGAAACCTGATCTATTCACGTTCAAGATGCTACAGTAACAGAATGTGTTCATTCTCTTTCTTCCCTCTGAAACTATTCTTTTTATTCATGGATCCCCATTAGCCTGTCTGTACCATCTCCAAGTTGCCTTGATTTTGGCCTTTGAGTTAAGATAACTTAGGGCGCCATATCCTGTAAGTTGTTCTGGTCTGTTGGCTGAAGTCAGTTCTACTTCTGTCCTGTTGTACAAGGACTCAACCACCTTTCTGCTCTTTTTTTCCTCTTCCTTTATCGACCCACTCTAAGTTCACTGCTCCACTTGTTGTCTCCTGCCGTCAGGTCTCCAGACCATGATGCCCAGCCAGCAGCCGAGCTACCAGAGCATGATGGGTGTGCAGCAGCCCCAAAACCCTGGTCTGCTCAATTCCCAGAGGGCAGGCATGGGAGGACAAATGCAAAGTATAATGGTTCAGTACCCGCAGATGACATCATATCAGGTATCGTATCATATCAATGGCTTTAATTCAGCTGTAAAGGACATAATTGATAAAGGAAACAAAAAATACACTTTTATTGTCATTGTTAAGTAGATAAACCTTGGTTGATCTGAAAACTTTAGGCCCAGCAGGATCCATAAAATGTGGCTGATCTTCTCAGGTTAAACAGCTCCACCTGGTGCACACTTCAATCACTGTCATATGTTGAAAAATCTGACCAGTTAAATGACCTCAGAAATTTTCAGTTCTATCATTAATCTTGATCAACATTATCAATAATGAGTCAAGTCATACAAAACTCAACAAAAAAGACATCAAGTAAACGGTATGAAAGTACACAAATTTGCACATTTGATTTCCGGTGCTTTTAATGCAGGAGTAGGTTTGAGCAGCTGATAGCTTGGATTCGGCTTAAGATGACTTTATCAATTGTATTATTTTTTTTAAATATATCTTATCTGTGATGTGCCTATGGGTTGTGTGAAGCTCTTTACTACTAAGCCCTGTATAGTAGCCACCAAAGAGGACTGCTTTTTATTATTGTTAAGAGGGAAAACAATGAGCAAAGATGGACCTCATCAAAACGGTTGTAAACTTTATTGGCCGTTTGAGCAGCTGTTTAGTCCCGCACATAAACACATCATTGCACAACAAGAAGTGGCAGCTACACTTTCAGAGTATTATTTTTTAATCCAAATAATTAAATGAGAAAAGTCATGCAGAACAATGGTATGATCCTTAAACACTGTTATTAATGATGACCGAGCCAATAATTAAACTGCTGTGTAGCTATGTGCTTAGCAGTAACGGAGGGAGCGAGCTTCCTGTCTGTAGTCGTCATTCCTACGTGGAAGAAAATGTTGATGCTATTCCAAACCCTCACAAACATAACAAGTTAAAATGGATGAACAGCGTTTTTATGGAATTGTAAAAAATGACACGTTAATCCCTCTCTATCAGTCGTCTTTTCTCTGTTTTCAATTTTCTGAAATGGCGTCTTTTCTCTTGACCCTTGACACTTTTCTAGGTACCAGTGGGAAATGAAAATCAGCAGGTGGTGCAACAGCAGTACCAGCAGCAGGTGATGGTACCAGTCAGCCAGTCTGTTCAGGGACCCATGCCTGTCTACTACAGTGTTATCACACCCACACAGCAGAATAGCACAAGGTATGTACAAATGAATACATATTCATATAAATGGAATGGCAGTAGTTTCGAAGAAATGTCCAGTGAGCTTAAAAATGTGTTTACATTAAACCCAAAATTTTGGCACAGTGATAATCATAATAGTCAGCTATGACTGTGGGAGCTTCTCCTCACATACGTGACATTTATTTTCTGGCAGAGTTGTGCGAATATAATCTTGTTTGCATGGGAATTACCTTTCAGTTATTTTCCCTCTCATTTTGTGTGTGTGTGTGTGTCCTGCAGCCCATCAGTAGGTTACCTGCAGCCCCCCAGCTCTGAGCAGTATCAAATCACACAGTCGCCGTCCCCTTGCAACCCTCAACAGTTGCAGCAGCAATATTCAGGTGAGACTTCACATCAAGAGAATCTAACATGGTCATTAGTAAATATGATGAACATTGTTATAGAAAAAAGGATTTTCCAAAAATTAAAAATACATATGCCTACATCTGTCTCTACTTTCCTGTTGTTTCACTACAGTATTTTTGATAACTAGATGCTTAACTCATAACAATATTCTATAATTTTGTCCATAGGCGGATTCTAACCACACATATCTGAAATCATTTATTTAAGAGAGGGTTCTGTTTACAGTTTACAGCATCAGTTCTCTCAGAATATCTTTCATATCCGAACAAAATTGGTATTGCAACTGAATTGATTTTGAGTTGCTTTTGGATGATGGTGATTTGCTGCTCTGTCTTTGGTTCTGTAAGATTTAATTTTGTTTAAATTTTGAATCATTTTATTTAATTTGTGACCATGCCCAGTGCATTTTGCAATTCAGTGAAATGCAACGTGCAATTCTACTTTACAAAACCAGGTGAAAGGTAATGAGGGAAAAGTTGAGACAGAGGCACACAGAGTTCACATGTCAAACCCGTAAATCGGGAAAAGGGAATGTTTGAAGAACTCTCAGAAAACTTTCACAAAGAACCTAGTGACTTCATTTGGCCTTAAGTAAATGTTGACCTATTTAGTCCCATTTACTCAGGTGTATGTTTATTTGTTGACCACATACAGATAAGTAATCATTTATTTCCCAATTTTATTTCACACTCTGTTCTCAAACTTTCCCTGATTCAATAATGTGTAGAAACTTTGAGTCTTGAGGTTTACAAGATGATGTCAGCAGTTTATTTAACATGTTTGTAATAGTTTATCTTCTGGCATTTGATAGCTTAAACTGTGATACTGACAGCTAAACCAGATGGTAATCTTGAACCAAGAAACGAGGCGTCATGTTTGTGTAGATTACAGGTCATCTGCCGGTCATATCATCCCTTAAAGCCATTAAAATGTTTTGTACAGTTTTTGATTAGTTCATTTATTTCAACTCTGAAATCTGAAGGGTAGATAACCTGTTCAACTCCAACTTGAATGCTTTGATAGTCATCTGCATCTCTTACCTGTTGTTCATGATAAAACCATCTACTTTTGTACTTAAATTTATACTCAAGACACAGAGAGGGAAAGTCTTAATGAGTGCTTATACTTAAAAAAA
>CAEMYA010000009.1:784977-795187 GCA_903131615.1 Diplodus sargus
AAAAATCCCACATTGTCTCTCAATTTTTCCTGAAAGTTTGTATTGTTCAATTGAATTTAATCTATCTGTAATCAGAAGGTGTCAATGAGATAAAGCTCTCTTGTCCAAGAGAACTGAGAACAAGAAACATTTCCAAGAACACAAACGGCAAAGCTTCAAATTCTCCATTTAAAATGGAATGAAGGACTGTAATTTGAGTATGTCGCCATCAGTGGAATTACCCAATCAACCAGAAACTGTCAGTGTTATTTTTAAACCATCAGTAGTCACTATTTAATGTCAGAAATCACCTGTGTCTACATGTCTGTCTGCCTGTCTCTGCTCTCTCAGGCGTACCACCTCCCGGGCCTGGGGTGATGGTCATGCAGCTCAGCGTCCCCAATGGACCACAGCCTTCCCAGAACCCCCCTCTGGTCCAGTGGAACCCGTGCAAGTACTACAGCATAGAGCAGAGGCCCGGCAAGCCAGGAGAACTCTACAAACCTGATAACACTCCACAGGTACATGCAAATACAAATGAAGGTCTTCTTAGTTGGTGCCCCCTGGTGGCCGAAGATGTTATAATTTGATCATGGAAATAGTACTCATGTCTCAGTATTTTATATCTTTCTTCTCCTTTGTCCAGGCCAGTACACAACTGACGAGTCCCCTGGCCTCCCCCACTCAGTCTCCCACCCCGTCTCCCTCTGGCAGCGTCAGCAGTGTTTGTCCAGGTCTGGGACCATTACCCCTCATTTCCCAGTTTCCCCGGCCAGGAGGACCAGCTCAAGGTACAGGTGAACTCTGAACAATACTTAAATATACGCTGAACTTAGCCGTTCCTGTTTTAGCTCACGTTTTGCTCCCATTTACTTTTTCTGTACACACAAAAGACTTGTATCTTTCAAACGTTTTGTTTGTTGAAATCCCGGTTAGTGAGCACTTTTTTTTTGCTTTGATTAAACTGCAGGATTATAGTACAATTGTGTTAGTGCAGGTTGCAATAAAAGGCCAAAAATACATTTATTAGGCACCGAACTATAGATTTTACATGCCTGTAAAAGGGTATGTATCATATTTGCAAACAAACAGCAGTAAACACATTTACAGATATTCATCAGAGGGCAGGAATGGGATAAAGGCCTTAAATTGCTTAAAAATGATCAACAAATGATGTAAATGGGACACAACCTTTCCCAAAACACGTTGCCACATCCCGAAATCCGAGAACTTGACTCAAGCAAATTTTCACAACCATCACAAATCATTCCCCAAACTACAAAATTAAGAAGCAAGTTGTTAAAAATTCTTTCTCTTTTAGTTGACCGGTCAATAAACATCGGCTGTTGTTACAGCTGTGTGCTTAAATCCCCGCTCCGACCTTTTCACCCACTTCCACAGTGACCCTCTAAACCTTGTCAGGTGGCTTTTGGCCCTGAGCCTGCAGGTCGTCATTTCACATCACCTCAGCAGGTTCACATGACAAGGCACCGTGGCACCCAGTCAAACCTCGTGCACCCACACATGGCTTTGCCCTCGTCCGTGTCCTTTGACCAGTAGTTACACACAATGCTACAGCACCTTTACTGAATAATACAGCCACTGTTTGGCATGCACGATTACATATACAAATACAGTCTTGCATCAGTCTGTAATCACCACGTTGCTGGTCTTGACTATGCCGTCCTCAAAACACCCAAATGAAAGTGCTACATTAGGCCCTTTGACCCATTTCTAATGGCTTTTTATTATTTTGGACATTTTCTTTTAACTCTCCAAATTGTAACAAAAGGAAATGTTGAATGTAAAATCTTTCAGCCCACCCCTTTTTGACTGCTGTTAATTAATGTAATCTTTGATGTAACACTGTTTTTCTGCTACTGTCTTGACCAGGTAACCCTCATAGAAGAAAGTGTTTTTATTGTCAATTAAGGCTACGCAAGTAATTAAAAAGTTGTTGAGATTGCAATATGGTTAGGGTTAGGGTTAGGGTTACAAATCCTCAGATGTAAGAAAACATGTTTGTTTGATACAGATGCCAACAAATGTCACATCATCATGATTTTATTATTCATTAAAGTGAAAATTAAAAATGTGATGCAAAAATGATCATTCACGAATGATCACGAATCACATCACAATTGCAATCTGTCAAAATAATAACCAATATTTTTTTAACCATCTGTTCAGGTCACAGAGACCTTAAAGGGTAAACAAAACAAAACAAACCCTTTAAAACGCCACATTAACACAAACAAACTAACCAGTCCAGGCTCCAGTAGACACACAGTTAGTGTGTTTTGCAAGGTGAAATGACCATTTCTGTCAGTGGAGTAAGGCGGCTTTAAAGAGAGTGTTGTGACAGCTGTTTATGGTTAAACAAAAAGGCTCACACTCATTCGCACAAAGGTTTGCCGCTGCTGTGTTCCTTTCCATACTGAACTTAGATTAACAGTCTGAGCCTGTCTGTGGCAAAAACACTTTCAATGGATGTACTTTGGATTAGGTTTCATTTTTTTGCTAGACCAATTAGTTATTTAGACACCAAAATATGTTAGAAGAGAATAGAATAAAATAAAAATAAATAAAAATATGGCCCGGGGATATAAGAATTCCATAATTCCCCTTAAATGCGACCTGGTTTGTTAAAGAACAAAAAGCATGCTGATGTGGTTCCCCTGGTCTCCTCTTGCGGGGCAATGAAACTCTTAAGCTGAAGGGTTTTCAGGATTGATCATTTAAATAAACTTGTAAATTTTAACTTGTCATGTATGTGGTTTAGGAGACGGACGCTACTCTCTGTTGGGGCAGCCTCTCCAGTACAGCCTGTGTCCTCCACTCATGCATGGCCAGTCCTCCTACAGCTCCCATCAGGTCAGTACTGACAGGCCTCTGCACTGCCGAACACCCAACATAATTCAGACCTTCTACATATAAAGCACAGGATATTGACTGGTCTTGATACCCTTTGAATCAAGCATTTTGTTGCTGTGTATTGCTATTGGTTGATAAGGTAGTAAAATGGGTGTGAATTAAAGCTGTACCGCTCACTAGACTATGTTGCATCTGTCCCACTCACCAAGGACTCCCGCTGATTGCGTATTCCCCCCATCTAGTGTCTTGTTGTGGAACTGCACTGTTATAACAAGTCTCATAATATCCATGTTGCGTTCAGGGCCAAGGAGTAATGAAACACAGTGCACGGGGGAAGAAACAAACACTCAAATCTGCATCAACAGATCTCGGCACCACGGATGTTGGTATGTTAAAGATGCATCACCACAGACCAGCATAACATCCATCAGTGTTTACATTACACAGTACTCAGCTGCAGTTAATGTTACTCTTGTAGATGGTTTTGTATGTCAGTGGATACTAGAGACAGGGATCCAGTCAAACTTTTTTCACCACCTTCCCACAACTGTCCAAAGAAAAAACTAAACTTTGTCATCTATATTTGGTAGTTGACTATGAGATAGAAGTCTGAGCATTCAAAGTATGTGTACCTCCAAACTGTACTCAAATGAAGCAGAGATGTTGCGTAAGCACATAGATGACCCCATATATAATCTTATTTAGGCTGCAGGACGATGTAGCTATTTCAAAGTAAAAGTAGGGTGTATCTTTTGTCAATATAGAATTTACTGCGTCCTATTGGATTTAAACACTTCATATTTTCCTCTAAAGAAGGTGCCTCAGCCTGCTAACATTGTCTATCTTTCTCTGACTCTCTTCTTTGTCCAGTGGTGAGTCGAGTACTAGAGGTAACGGACCTGCCAGAGGGGATATCACGTCCAGAAGCTGAAAAGCTCTTCAACCAGCTGTTGATGTGTGGTGCCAAGATCCAGTGGCTGAAGGAGCCCCAGGGAGGCAGAGGAGGAGCAGGTGGCTGCGGCCCCTGTCCCGGTGCAGGGCCTTCAGGTCCAGGAGCCACCGCTGGGCCGAAATGCGACAGCAGCGACCCTGCTCACCTTTACACGATAGTGGCCGTGTTCTCCAGCACCATGGCTGCCCAGAGTGCTTTCTTCAAACTTAACAACAGCGGGGCCAGCCTCTTCAAACTGAGGGCCGCCAAAAAGAACTATGACCTGCGTGTGCTGGAGAGAGCCAGTTCTCAGTGAAAGGAAAAGAGAGGGGGAGGAAAGAAAGTCAAAGAGACAGACAGAAAGAAAGACTCTTGGTGGAGTGGTGGAAAAGGAAGGAGGACTGAGGGGGACTGCTCTTAGTGTACAATTTAAAAACAAAAAAAAAACTTGAGTTAAATGATGTGTCAAATGTATAAAAGGGAAGAAGGTGTGAATCATGAGGTGGCTGGTGTTTGGTTGCAAATATGATTTTGTCGTTTGTTTTTATTCATTGTTTTTGTTTTGTATTTATATAACAGAAGAGCACACAAGACACGTGAGCAGATGTTTCACTGTTGCTGTGGAATGTGTGCTGCCATTATACAAACACACACATACACACACACACACACACACACACACACATATATATATATATACACACACACACACACAAATGAGGAGACACGGACACACAAACGCAGGCAACAGGGTCACGTAGCACATAACAAAAACACACTGGACAGTCGACCTCAGTCAAACCTTTTCCTCCTCTTCCTCCTCCCTCCACTCTCCAACCCCTTCCTCCTTGTTCCTCCTTTTTCTGCCAACACTCTCCCCCCTCTCCCTAAACTCTCCGTTGCCCAGTTGTCTCTTAATCACATATTTATAAATTTTCATACGCACAGTTGCGCACTCTCTCTGCTTTTCCCCACCGCTCCCCCCTCTCTTTTTCTTGCCATGTCTCATACTGCCTCCTCTCTTCCTCTGCTTCCTCTGTCCCCTCTCATGTACTCTCTCACTGCTCTCTCTCCTCTCTTGCTTTCTGTTTGCCTTACTGCTGTTGTGGGTTTCTGTATTGCGCTGTTTTTTTTTTTTTCTCAAAAGTTTTTTTTTTTGTTTTTGTTTTTTGGGATTCAATATATTTATATAAGTGATGTAAGGAATAAAAGAAATCTATATATTCAGTGATTTTTCTTTCTTTCCCCTGAGTGAAAAACTTTAGGCCTTCCTTTATCCTTTACTCCTCCCCTTTTCATCCCTCCTCTCCTCTTCCCGGCATTTTTCCCCCTCCTTACTGCCCTCTACCTCACTTCTTTGGTCCTCTCCTCTCTTCCACAACCGCCCCCACATATCCCCGCCCGCTCCACCCCGACGCCCCCATTGTGTTTGCGTTTTTCGTTGACAGCTGTGCAGAACGTATAAGAAGAAGTAGTTAAAGTGCACAATGATTGCATATGTCTACTGTAAATTTTATTTAATCTGTTATTTTTTGTTTGTTTTTAAAAATATAAAAGTCGAGAAAAAATCTATCAAATCCTCTGTGTCGTTGTGGTTCATTTGTTTGACTTTACTGAAGCTTGCTGACTCTGTAGTCTGATCTACGCCGAGCCGTGATCCACGTTGTGTACAGCCCGGCCCAAAGGTCCGAGAGACCACTTTGAACATTTCTTATATTGTCATTTAAACTTGGAAATAATCAGGAAGGTTGAGGATTCATAAAGTGGCAGAAATGACTCAAGTTTTCTACGGGGGGTCATATTACTCTCAAAACGCTTTTTACAGAAACTGGATCAGTTTTCTTCAAAGCACAATCAGGCAGAGCCAAAGTGACCACACGTTTAGGTCAATACGTCACACTTGGAGAAAGAAAAGCATCTTCTTCATAAACAAACACCAGACTCGAAACAGCTCAAGTCCTGTCAAAATGAAAGCTGTCTTGTAGTGTTCTCAGCGGGCGAGTGGCGGGCCTTCAAATGCCAGAAGTTCACAGCGGATGACTGGGGGGAAAAAAAGTCTGAGATTTATGTCGGCAACAGAAGGCTGTATGTAGGGAGACGAACGGGAGAGAATGCACCCTAACCTAATTAACCTAATTCATGTGGCGCCATATTTTGACAGATGTTATGTCACTTTTTATAGAGAGCAGGGACCCAACATTCAACTGGTGATAAATAATAAATGCCTATACAGACAATGTACATGCAGTAAATGTACACATACACAAAGCTATGCAAATATTCACATTGATATTATAAATAAATTGCAACCGTATCTCAAGTGCAATTTATATGATTAGTAAACGGAAGCAGGTTAGTGAAAAGAAATGATCTATGATCATTACAGAGGCCGGCCCTTCTACATAACTATCCATCTTAGTTGAAAGCTGGTATACAATACAGGCTACTGTACATTCAATTTATGTCAACGAACCTTTGTTTCCCTGGTCTTCAGGGTAACATTTTTCATTTACAGCCTGGTAATTAGAAAGTACTATGAAAGACATTGCTTAGGAATAACATGAGTAAGTTCAGTTAAATGCAGGGTTACAGTTAATGCAGAATAAATATGATTGCTCAGTTAATATATTGGAATCAAGCAAAAACAAATCACTCAGGTAGTTACTATGTACTTAGCATTTATGTCCTGTATGATAATTATTACATGAATCTTACTCTGTAACTAACCAGTACTTTACAGTAATCCCTGGTAATTCTACTACAGCTTGTCATGATGACTAAACTGATACAATTTGTTATTTCTCTACAGTATTCTTAGACTAATAAAGACCTGTAAATTAAAGGGTTACTGTTCAGAGTTGGTGCATTATGTTTAAACTTTCACTGGTGATCATTTTATTGGTTAATGGACTTTACATTCAAGGGACTTTCTGAGTGAAAATGAATTTTTTTTTAGTTCGGGCTGATGCAGCTGAACGAGTGTCTTGTGTTGTTTGGCTGAGAGGGATTTTCATGTTCTTTAGACGAGTGAGATCTCAGTCGCACCACTGCCTCCAAAAACCCTTCATTCTATGTCTCGGTGGCTGATTCAGTAAGAAAAAAAAAAACACACAAAAAAACACAAAACAAGAGAACTCCCAAATTCCACAAATTTCCACAAATTGTCAACGAGTGTGATACTGCTCTAACATTACGCTTCGCTTCACTGAGCGAGGAGCCAGAAGCAGAGCACTCTGTGTTTTTAACCACTCAGCTGGGAGAGCTTCTCAGCTTTTAAAGTGCTCAGCTGTCCCAAACTGTCACATTAACGCACACATGAACACACACACACACACACACACACACACACACACACACACACACACACACACACACACACACATGACCCCACACACACATACAGACATAGGGCTCGGCCGGGTTGGCCTGCTGGCATTCACTCATCCCAATCTCCCACCTGTTGGAGCCTCATTTGGAAAGGACGGAACTACAGGGCTGCTAGAAAAGAGTCCCATGAAGTTTAAATCTGCGGGGACCCCTCCTGACTGCAACCACCTTATTTAAAGAAGACGTGGAATCCAAGTTTAACGGTCAGTTGACAGCTTTTCTAGCCACTCTCAACCCCTTACAAATACTTGCTGGGACACTTGCTAAGTGTGAGATTGCTAAGTGTGTTTCTTGTTTGCGTTCTAAGCTGTTATTCTAACGTGTAAAGCCACCCAGAGAAGGAGGAAACCCTCTTAACCCCTCCGTAACTTCCACCGGCCATATCTTGTACCAGGTTTCAAGTCAGCCCTGTTTAAACTTAGCTAAGATCAAGTTGCCTACTCAAAACAGACCTCAGTGATCAATACACCTTGAAAAACGACAGCTGTGAAGTAATGCCAGACAAGGTGGATCAACAATATTCACACATCTGAAATGTGCTTTGACAGGTATGATTTGATCATTAATTGTAGGATAGGCAGAAAGGAGATGCTTCAGTAGCCGGAGATTTCAGAAACATAAGTGATGCTCGTGTGTTTTTCCTCTCCACAGTGCCACCCACTGGTCCGGGCCTCGAATATCTAGAGGAACCACACCTCGACTGACCAAACAGCAACATGGCCAATTATGACTCGTAAGTTCAGACTGCAGAGAGGACCAGAAAATGGATAAAACGTGTCACTGTGTTGATAACTGGCGCACAAATTACAAACAACTGTACGTTTTCTTGTATTTTGAAGGCCCGGTTGAACTTACACATCCCCTTGATCTCAGAAAAGAATCTTCAAGAACAAAAAGTGCACAGTTGGAAACCAGAGAGAACAGAAAAAAAAAAACAAGCTTAAGATTGCGAGCATGTGATGTCTGAGCGAGAGGGATTTGTCTCTCCAGCATTTGCTTCCTGACGTGACATTTGCCATCTTCTGATGACAGGCTGGATGACAGGGACTCCGTGGATATTCATGACAACCCACCGCTCCCTGATAATGTGGTGAAAGAGGAGGACAACACGGTGAGACACCCGAAACCCACAACTCACCATGTGGCACGCACGTCAAGGGACCTGTTTGCTATGCGGGCCAACTGTCCAGAAAACTGATAGATCACTGTCGAGTAAGGTGAAGTGGGATGGCAGATAGTGTCCGTCTCTGAAATGAGTACAATGTCTAAATACTAATAAGCTGAATAGAGAACCATATTGGTGCTTGCTGCTGTAAAGACTCCATTTAAAAGCAGACAACAGCAAAAAACCCGATCACCAGAATAATTGCTGGCAATGTGCGTTTCTGCAAACCACAGATATGACGATGACGCTAATAAAGATAAAGATGACGCTTTACATTTCTTTATGCCGCAACTTGTTTTTTAAGTTTCCATTTTGAATTTTATCTCATCAAAGCTGTGCTTGTTGTCTGGTTGGGTTTATGTGACAGAGCCATTTGTTAAGGGTGAGGAAAAGATGGTGTTTTTGGCTTAAATGATCAGTCGCCACAATAGCTGCAGGATGTTATTGCTCTGAGGTCTCCTTAAAAATAAGATGACTTCACACTTTGAAATATTGTAACGCAGGCTTGAACAGTTGTCACTGGCTTGGCAGCCTCCTCGCCTGTGACTCCGCCACCACTCCACCCTGATATGACACATTTTTGAACTGTGAACTCCTGATGTTTTATCCAGAGGACGGGGCTGTTGATAAATGTGAACCCTGGACAACCAACCAAAACTCTGGGAATAGTCGACTTCCAGAGGAGGAATATCTGCATTATTGTTGTGCGGTCGAACTGACACTTGATTTGTATCCATCCGGCTGAATTTCCTCACTGGTAACACTCGATGCAGAATCTTAGGACAGATGTCACATCTCCGTTTTTTCTTCATCTTGATTTGTGAAAAAAATAAAATAAACTGCCACGGTGGATTTGAATAAGTTAACTCTAAGCTGACATGTCTGCTGCGGCGTTGTGGTCGGTTTGTTTAGGAATCCTGACAGATAAACAGCGCTGCGGAGGGATGGAGCTGTAATGTGTGAACTCTCCCTGCTATTATCGGTTATTGTGGTGTTAATCCACAGCCTGGTGGCCACGGGACTCCTCTAATCCTGCCAGAGATGGAGAGTCGGAGCCAGTTTGGTTCTGTCAGGCGTCCCTCTGAGAGAGAGTGTGTGTGTGTGTGTGTGTACAAAGCTGTGAATGTGTGTGTGACATCCTCATGACTCTGTTTAACCAGACTGTAGTATATTTAGGAGTAATGTCAGGCTTTGTTACATCCAGTTGGGAATTTTGTCGGTCTCTGTTGAAGCTATTTTGAGATCTAAGCCCCTTTCGGTTGATCCCGCCTGTGGTCTGTGTGTGTGTGTGTGTGTGTGTGTGTGTGTGTGTGTGTGTGTGTGTGTGTGTGTGTTCGTGTTAAAAACTCCCAGTTTCATGCACAACTACAGCTCAATTTAGGAATATCACCAAAATAAGAATGTGAAAAAGACACACAGTAGTCCCAACGTGTGTGTGTGTGTGTGTGTGTGTGCGTGCGTGCGTGTGCGTGTGGGTGTGTGTGTGTGTGTCATTATCCATGGCTCTGTCTCGGGCTGATACGATACAGTTTGTGTGAGCACCAGACAGACTCCATATGACTCAGATCGCCGTGTGGTTCAGTATTAATAGAATCGTTCTCATATGAATGTGTCAGGCTGCGGGGTGGTGCAGGATGCTGTGCGACTGTTCGGATTAAACAGAAACAGAACTGAAGGAGGAGGTTTTAACTCGGTTTGTTTCGGACTTTGCTAGGCCGCAGGAGAACCTGCTGCCGCTCCACCAGACTGCAGGGCAGCTTCTCTCGATCCGTCCTCTGCAATCCACAATAACCGACCGACCGACCGACCAACCGACCGACCGTCCATCCGACTGACCGACATTTATTTGACCTTTTTTTTACCTTTTTTTTTTA
>CAEMYA010000009.1:796033-826674 GCA_903131615.1 Diplodus sargus
TGTGTGTGTGTGTGTGTGTGTGTGTGTGTTCGTGTTAAAAACTCCCAGTTTCATGCACAACTACAGCTCAATTTAGGAACATCACCAAAATAAGAATGTGAAAAAGACACACAGTAGTCCCGACGTGTGTGTGTGTGTGTGTGTGTGTGTGTGTGTGTGTGTGTGTGTGTGTGCGTGCGTGCGTGCGTGCGTGCGTGCGTGCGTGTGTGTCATTATCCATGGCTCTGTCTCGGGCTGATACGATACAGTTTGTGTGAGCACCAGACAGACTCCATATGACTCAGATCGCCGTGTGGTTCAGTATTAATAGAATCGTTCTCATATGAATGTGTCAGGCTGCGGGGTGGTGCAGGATGCTGTGCGACTGTTCGGATTAAACAGAAACAGAACTGAAGGAGGAGGTTTTAACTCGGTTTGTTCGGACTTTGCTAGGCCGCAGGAGAACCTGCTGCCGCTCCACCAGACTGCAGGGCAGCTTCTCTCGATCCGTCCTCTGCGATCCACAATAACCGACCGACCGACCGACCGACCGACCGTCCATCCGACTGACCGACCTTTATTTGACCTTTTTTTTTTGAATAGCGCCAATTCACAACAAAAGTGATCTTGTGGCACTTTCCACATGGAGCAGGTCTAGACCATACTCCTTGATTAATTCACCTGCCTCGATCAGCAAGCACTTCGCGACAGTGGTGTGAAAAAAAAACTTTTAGCAGGCAGAAACCTCTGAGCAGAACCCCGACGCAGTGGTGGGCGGCCATCTGCGTGGACTTCCTTATCTATCTCCAAAAAATAGTTTTGTTTTTTTTTGTAGATTGATTTATTCCCTTCCCACTTAGAATGTAATCGTAGAATGATAAATAAATGGACCTTGTTTCTTGAAAGCACGCTGGCTGATAAACCTCTTCATGATACACATCTTTTCTGTCGAGTCTCTACTGTTATCTATGAGAGCCCAGAGAGGCGGGAGAAGAGAAAGAAAATGATGATCCGTTTTCTAAGTTTGAGCTGTGTGTTTTTTAAAAATAGTTAAACTAGTTAAATTCCAGTAAAAGTATAGTATATATAGTAGGTGGGGTTCTGGCACAACTTCCCCTATTTCCAAGGTGCGCCGAGGAGGGAGAAAGTCTGAAGAGGTCAAAGAAGTTATAAGTCCATTGTGTTGTCATGTCAAAATGTCTTACCTCTGACCTGCTTCCTTCTCTATCTCCAGGTGTATTTCATCTATGACGAGGAGGTGGTAGTGGAGGAGAAAGACGAGTCACCTCCCGAACCGGTCAAACCCGTCAACGACAAACCTCACAAGTTCAAGGACCACTACTGCAAGAAACCCAAGTTTTGTGACGTCTGCGCGCGCATGATAGTTTGTGCGTCCAACTCGTGTCTCGTTTTCAGATTCCTGCATGTCAAAAAACGTTGACTTCAGTGCAATGTGATCTTCACAAAAGCGTTTTCTGAATGTAATTGTGCTTTTGTGTTGTTTTTCCTCTCTCTTCAGTGAACAATAAGTTTGCCCTGAGATGCAAGAACTGCAAAACCAGCATCCACCACCAGTGTCAGTCCTACGTCGAGTTCCAGAAGTGTTTCGGCAAAATTGTGAGCTTTCGTGTTGCAGGGTGCTACTGATTGTAACTCCAAATGCACTTGGGGGGATTTTTTCATTCGGATATTCAGTGTACACACTCGTCTCCCCTCCTGTTGTAGCCTCCTGGATTCAGAAGGGCCTACAGCTCTCCTCTCTACAGCAGTCAGCAGAACGCCACAGTCTCACAGCTGCTGCCCTTTTGTGAGTCCGGCATATGTTCATTCTTCCACCCTGACACCGAATTAACCACTAATTATCTTCGCGTTTCTTAAATATGATTAAGTGTGCAATTATTTCCCAGCCAGATGTTGAATTTCGGCTTGTAACCTCGTCATGAAAGACGCATATATGCCACACAATACCTTTATTTCCACACGTGTGTGCCAAAGTTCAAATGACATGTTTTAATCATCACCGGATACCAACACAGATGAAAAGACTGGTAGTTTGGTACCAAGAAAAAGTCATAACAATGAGATTAATTCAGTCCTCCGCAGCATCAGAATGAAAAATGTTGTCATGTTTTCTCTTGATCGATGGCATCTGACTGGCAGCGCAGTCAAACCGCACCGACCCCGTGTTCGAGACGCTGCGTATCGGTGTGATCATGGCCAACAAGGAGCGTAAGAAAGGGTCAGAGGACAAAAAGAATGTGAGTGCGAGAAAACACTTCATGCAGCTCGCGGCTGTCTGTGCACGTGGTGAAATATAATCAGCACATGTCAAACTTTTTCAGCCCTCATAAGCCAGTTTTAGATGTAAAGATATCCACACATTTTGAATGAAGTCATCTGGTCATTTTACTTTATTTAGAATATAACACAAATGACAGTTGTTTTTCCTAAATGGCTCAGATGATGATGATGATGATGGAGGATGATGAGTCCCAACCCAAACAGGAGGATGAAGGAGGTGAAGGAGGTGAGTGTGTGCTGACCAAAATGTTGCACCGTTAAAGGTCCAATTTCTGTAAGACAGCCGACCGTGAGTCTCATAACACTGACGCTTTGGGTTGGCGGATCACCTGGAAGCCATTGTTACAAGATACAGATCTTCTTCTGCCTGATTTTGAACGTTCAGATAACTTTTTGGTCAAGCCTTTGTTCCTCAGAATAATGAGGGTAGAATCTGCGAAGATGATTAACTTTCTCTCTTTTTGTTTGTTTGCTCGTATGTCAGGGAACACAGAGGGAGACAAAAAAGGAGACAAGGCTCCTGCCGATGACAAGGTCAGAAATGATGATGATGATGATGATGATGATGATGATGATGACGACGCAATTGGTGATGTGAAGTCATTACTGCGCCTTGTGTGTCTGTGTTTATCAGAGTAAAAAGCCTCAGCCCGGGAAGATCGGCGTGTTCAGTCAGTCTCACTACTACCTGGCTCTGTACCGCTTCAAAGCCATAGAGAAAGATGATCTGGACGTTCAGTAAGTCCCCCTCAGCGGCTTCAGCAATCCGCCTCAGTGTCTTTCTTCCTGACTGCAGAAAAAGATACTCATGTGGGTCAATACTTAAAGATCATATCCTGTTTGTTCCCAAGTGCTGGCGACCGCATCACAGTGATAGATGACTCCAATGAGGAATGGTGGAGGGTGAGTCGTGCATTTGTTTTCTCGTTCAGCTGCTTCACCCACTCTCTCGGGTTTTCCAAAGCCTCCACTGGGCAATATGTTTGTGTTTACGTCAAGTCTGCAGCGCCTCACTTTTAAATCTGTCTCCCCACCAGGGGAAGATCAGAGAGAGAACGGGCTTCCTCCCTGCCAACTACATCATCCGGGTGCGATCGGGAGAGGTGGTCTACAAGGTGACGCGCTCCTTCGTCGGCAACAGGGAGATGGGCCAGATCACTCTGAAGAAAGACCAGGTGAACACGCCGGCACACACACCTCTACACATGGTGGCTTTAACGCACCGTAACACACTCAAAAAAACGTCAACTTTGACACACTCAAATCTTGATCTGGCCTTTTCCTGCACTCTGATCCACTCAAATGTTTCTGCCTCGGAGATTGTACGGGAGAGACTGTATAATTTGCTCGACTGCTGGGCGACCACAGTTCCTCCCACAGGCTCCAAACGTGTTTTACATGCACATTTCTGTCCCCTCCTGCTACCGGGACTTGTTCTGCATTCATAAATGTCTCACTGCACGCTCAACTGTTGGACTGCGGATTAGTTTCCGCTCAAAGTTCTTGTGTCCTCTCTGCGGATTTGTTATTGATTTGCTGCGTGAGATAATCGAGACCTTTCCCAGAGTAGATGAGCGTCTACCTTGCGTGTCCTCAGATCGTGGTGAAGAAGGCTGAGGAGGTCAACGGTTACCTGAAGGTCAGCACGGGACGGAAGCTCGGCTTCTTCCCCGCCAACCTGCTGCAGGAGATCTGAGGAGGAGGAGGAGGATCTCAGTTTCGTCGCCTGCTGTGGCTGAAACGCTTGATCACGACCGAACCGGCAATAAAATGTTCACCCTTGAATTTTTAACTTTCCACACACATCAGTATTTATGTTTGCTCAGCTGTGACCTTTACACACGACCTCACGATGCCTGTGTGCGCAGAATGTATTGCGATGAATTTGCTGTGTGCGGAGATGTGGGAATAATGTTTCATCAAAACGTTTTAACCCAGGCTGTTAAAGCGGAGGGGGAATGAGAAAGCCCAGCACGTCAACCCTCGTGTTTTGTATCTCAGATGCAGTCTATACATTAAGGGCGTCACAACCCTGTTAGACTACAGTACCCACTGTGTGTTAAGAGTGTGTTTGTGATCACAATAAAAAGGGATCAGGCACTTACGCCACCTCTTCCTGTAAATGTGCCGTGATGATCTGTGAAGACGCTCTTGCTCATCTTGCGCCACCGTTCAGCCAATGAGCCAGAAAAATACGAAGGCGTCTCAGTGGGATTCAATTTTTTGTTAAAACCTTTTTCAACTCTTATGTTCTGCTGTTTCCTTTTTAAACAGTTATTTCTTCCAGCAATACTCAACATAACACTGTGAATGTAAAATGAAAATTTATGACCTGAAACTTTGAATTCATTGCACAGACAGCTCATGTAATGTGCTATTACTCAAAGAGACACATTTCTGTTTGTGATTTCAACTTGATTACTGTCTCTTATTCCCCGTTTATCAGTTTTATGCAAATACAAGTGCTGACTAAAGTACTGTAGTCATCTCTTTTGACATGTGGACGCTTAATAAATGATATATTTATAGTTAATTAGACTTTAGTTAATAGTTATTTCACTTTAACAAACAACAACATGCTTAATAAGCCATATTATTAGGCAATTGTTTATTGTAAAGTAGCATCTGATGCTTATAATACTTTGTAAATGGTAAATAATTACTATGTAGTTCATTTGTGTACACTACTTCTGAAAAATAGGGGGTCACGCAAAGAATTTCATGCTTTCCCATAAAAAACTTACACTTCAATTCATCAGATGTTTGAAGGGAGTTGCAGCCTGCACACTGCTGGTCAGTTTCTTGCCAGTCTACATTTGTCAGAACAAGACCAGACTGACCGGGTCAAGTTCTTATTTGTTTTGGAGACTCCATTTTTAGACTGTAGTTGGATCCACAAATGCTGATGACTCAGATACTGAACTAACCGAACGAAGGCCATTTTCATAGCTTCTTTAAGCAACACAGAAGAAAAGAGAATAAAAAAAAAATGCTGCTCAGAGTAATCACAGTCCACGGCTCCTCTGCCAACAGAGCCGGGTCTCTCTCTAGAGATGCCACCTGTCCCGTTTTTCCCAGAATTGTTCTCTTTTTTCAACAGCTCCACAACAAACATACCATGATATTAGAAACATTTTCTTATTTAAGACTGATCAGAAGAATATCACGTCACTGACCTCCCTATGCAATTCCCATGAGTGTGATTGAATCAGAATCTGAATTCCTTTATTGGTCCTGCAAACGGGGATATCTGCATGTCACAACAGCTTAATCAATACACATTAATAAATGTATAAATAAATAATATCAATAAAAAGGTAAGAAATAGATTCTTACATACTGGGGCACTAGTACATACATAATATGTCCTGTGTTTATCTGTGTTTGTTCTAATTTTTAATTTTTAAATTTTAGAGAAGTTACAGTAAATATGATGCAGTTGAGTTTCTCCGGCAGGGACTCGAACTCATGATAAAAGCAAATTCTCTGAACACTGAACTCCTATTGTCCTGACAGAGCTAAACAAGTTTGAAGGGCTAGGGAATTTTCAGGTTGAAATGACATAAACCAGGTCAAATAAGTCCAGCTCACAGATTTTCTGACAAATCCATGTGGTGCACGCCAAAAGGGGCGGTCTCGCTCGTTTCCCGCTTGAAATTAGCGCATTTCCCTCCAAAAACTTAGATGTGTATTTTTCAGCTGACTGATCTTCACTCTGGTCTCTTCTCTGAGGACACGAACACGGTGAGTAAACTGCTCTGTACGAATCTGCTTTGTGTGATATAAATGTGTAATATAAATGATATAATCATATTTTATTTAACATGTATATCTCCACTGTTCAGCCACAATATTAAAACAACTGACAAGTGAAGTGAGCGTTGATCATCTTGTTACAATCAAATGTTCTGCTGGGAAACTTTGAGTTTTCTGTGGAGCCTCTTTGACAAACACCAGCCACCCAAACACCACTCAGACCAACTACACCACCTCATGGCAAAGAACCCAAGATTTCAAACTGGCCTCCTCATTCTCCAGATCCAATCCAGTTGAGCATCTGTTGGATGCGGCAGAACTCCCATCCATGTTGGGGCCCCCGTGGATTGTTCTTGGTTCTGACTGCATCCAGTGGAAGCTCAGGTGGATTGAGATCTGGGGAATCTGGAGGCCAGGTTGACACCTTGAGCTCTTTCCCACGTTCCTCAGGTTGTTCCTGAGCCGTTTTTGCAGTGTTGCAGGCGCGTTGTCCTGCTGGGGGGGCACTGCCATCAAGGAGTGCTGCTGCCATGAGCGGGTGTACTCGGTCTGCAGCTGTGTTCCATGTTATTTATTTCACCTGACGCTGGTCCTAATGATGTGGCTCTCAGTGTTTACACATGTTAAATACTTTATGAATGAGGTTAAATAAATGCATTTAGACACTGTAACCAGACTTGTTTATATTTCCTCTCAGTAAAACAAAACCTATAAATGTTCAAATTTATTTCCGAATTAAATTAAATTAAAACGCCATGTAAATAAATTATGAAAAGTGATTTCAGACTTAAAACTCATCAAAAATAGACCCAGGTCTCTTTGTGGAGGACAAACAACTACCACTAAAACAAAACCTCTAAAAACAATAAAAAACCTGCTCAGACACACAAAACCTCCTCCAACAAAAACCCCTAAAAACAAACACACAAAACCTCTAAAAACAAACAAAAACCTCTAAAAACCAACACACAAAACCCCTAAAAACAAACACACAAAACTTCTAAAAACAAACAAAAACCCCTTAAAAACAAACACACAAAACCTCTTCCAACAAAAACCCCAAAAAACAAACACACAAAACCTCTAGAAATAACACAAAAACCTCTGAAAACACGCAAAATCTCTAAAAACAACACAAAAACCTCTAAAAACAACTCTTTCAGGTCCTGCAGTTGTTTGCTGACTCTGTTTTCATCTGCTCAGACGGTGAGCACTATTGTCTTTGCTGGTTATTTACATAATAAAACCTTTTTTGAATTACACTCTATTGTGGTTTTTATAGATTTTTAAAGCAAGTGTTGAGTCTTTTGATGGAATCCAGTGTCTCCTCTCTGTGGCATTTTCAAAGCTTTAACTATATTTCATGTATACATTGTCTTTGTGTAATGGAAAGCAGGGCTTCCATTACCTTCATTATCTATTCCTATGCTGGGAATGACTGCTTTAGAAACCATGTGTTGTTGAATAATGTCTGAGTAAGTTAGCCTCTCTCCATCTCTTATCACATGAACGAAGCTAACAGCAGCTCAGTGAGAGGTTTATAATGTTTTACCAGCAGCTGATATGAAATATACCTGAAGTGCTGCCTGTGATATCACCAAGCAGACAGATAAAAGGTCTTTTTGAGAAGCTACAGTAGTTTATATGATCAGTATGCAGCCTCATTGTTGTCTGCACTTTAAAATCATATTACTGGTCTGTAAAGCACTATATGTTCTCAGGACTGAGCACATTTGGTTAACTTGGACGGGATCGGGAGGGTTATTTAAAATGTTTGTTCTGATACAGTTACTTATTTAAAAATAGTCAGTAACCAGTAACCCTAACTCTAACTGTTCACTGTGGCTTTCAAATAAGTACATTACTTTAATGCATTTTTTTTAATCTGTAGCTTATTATATTAGCTTTTTTTCCGTTCTGTCTTTCAGATGCTGTTTTAATGTCTTATTGTTTTAGTTTTGATTACTTTCTATGTCTCTGAATGGATCTCTGAATGAGGCTTTATTTGACTGAAGGTTTTTACATCTCAACCTTCAGATCACTACACCTTGTTTTAAACCAAGTACTTATTAATATTAAATAGAAAACGGGACCTGAAATAAATCCAAAAGGCTTTTTAGTCAGGATAGTTCACCACCAAATTTCGACCTCCCTTCACATCTGCCACGATCAATTTGGGAAATTTGGTGGTGGGGCAAAATGCAAAATGTAACTGATAGACCGGCAGTCTTGAACCTCAGCAGGCTGCATTATTCTAAGGCTAAATGACTATGTAATCTCTCTAATTCCTTCACTTTTACTCATAGTATCATCTGATCACTATCTATATACCACATACATGTCTCTATATCACAGTCATGGTTACTCTCTACAGTTACAAACTTTTACATCAGTCTGCATTCTTTTGTAGCGAAATTACTAATTCAGATGTTCAAAAATGTGCATGGTTTGAAATAATACAAGTCTACCTCCATTTTTTAATTTGATTATTTGTTTGCAAAAGTTAAAAATGAAGCAATGCCTTTTGGGAATTTCGGGACTGAATCTAGTGGACCGTGTCTGCGTGGTTGTTGGAAGTTGGGGACTGGAAATTGGAAGCTGACAGATTAAGCTAGCAAAAAAATGAATCGAGGCATCAAGTGACACAAGGGGGGAGCGGAGAAAAAGAGAGAGACATCTAAGAGAGCACTGTTGGCTGACGGTGAAAAATGCTGCAAACTGACTGATTTGTTTTTAGAATCAAGTGCAGCTTCAGATAGAAGAGGTAGACATGGATAACAAATGATGGCAAGACGTTTTTATTATGGAACGGCTGGCTTTTTTATGCATTGGGGTTGTGCATTGACATGTCCATGTTTTGGTGCAGTTGATTATAGCATCACTGGGGCTCAAAAGTGTGTGTTGTTTCCGTGTGTCAAAAGTTCTATCTGCCAGTTGCGCAATATTTAGGGTCAGATTCCATTTAATATTGGATAACTAATTATAATTGGGCATTGATGAAGTTGTCTTCCTACAACGGAGAGGTGGAGGTGGGTTTACAATTTTAAATGCCACTTCAAATTTAAATAGAAAATAGGTTAGTAGACATACGTCGATAATTTGTCGGCCACAGAATTTGTTTTCTTTGTCGATCCAGAAAAATAATTCCTGTTGGAGCTTTGCCGATGGAACCACGGTGAATGTGCGATGCTTACGTCTGGGTTGGTATCATAGACTGGTAGGCATACAAAAAAACGTCATCCTTATGGCACTCAAAACAGTAGCAGTTGGTGACCCATCAGCATTTCTTACTGCCCCCCAATCAAGGCAGTCTAGAACCGGGCCTGCTGCACGAGGGTTTTGTAACGATCAGTTTGCATTTTAACATGATCTAATTGGATGAGCTAAAAAAAACTGCTGAAAATGTTCTCTGTAAAGCCAGAGATATTCCATTGAAAATCAACCCTACTATTATTATTTTATTGAAAAAAAAAGTGCTTTTCTTTGTATGTGACTCCAAAATTTGGAGCGTTAATATAAAAAATTTACTGGGATAGCCATTATAATGCTGCAGCTGATGTTAATAAACCTCAATAAAATGCTTAATAAAAGGTTTATCAAGCATTTTGTTGTTTGTAATTGTAACTTACGATGTGCCATCTATGAACGATTGTTATTATAAAGTGTCTGAACGTAGAAACAAGTCACAAATGTGCGATACTCTGTTTCCGTACATTTCCCCTGGTTAGATAGAGGGAAACTTATCAGCACACGTGTGCCTCTCTTCAGTGTGAACATGTCTCAAGTGTGTTTTGTTTTTCCTTTGCTTTTGTAACGTGTGTATGTGATAATGAAGTGTCAGAAAAATGAAATCTGTAAAAAAAAAAGAAGGTTGTTTTCACTTAGTCGTTGGTGTCGTTCAAAGCGAAGGGGAAGAATTCTTTTCATTTCCTCACATGTCGGAGGGGAACAAAATGAGTGATTCAAATGACACGGAGGCATTTTCCAGCACTTCAAAAGGACGCTGGGCTATTTTCTGAAGCTAGTCTGAGTGCAGTGTAATTAGCCGTGTAGGAAAGTGTGTGGGGATGCGTTGCTATGTAAAGAGGCAGCTCAGAGATCAGGAATGCAGGGAATGGCATCAGTATGTCCGCAGAGACTTTCTATTAGTGACGACAGGCCTGAATAACATGACACTGAGACAGACAGACAGATGGCTTCCTTTGGTTTCCTCTTTTTTTTTCTTTTTTTTACCTTTCCATCTTCTGATTGTTGCTAATGAACACATCCTTCCTTTAATTCTTTGACTTTTCCCTATTTGTTTATCTAGCTGAGATTGACTTTCTCATTCATTACCTCTTTGCTTCTGTTTCTGTCTCTCTCTGGTTTCAACAACCACCTCCGGATGCAGATGATGAGCCGCCTGGTCACGCCTCCTTCCTCCTCTGTTGTCTGTCAGAAGGAGAGGAGCAGCGTGGCCCCGAGCAGGTAGCGCCGCCAGGCTTCAGCAGTCCTCTGATTGGACAAACAGAGGCCCCCTTCAGACACGGGTCACTTCCCTCCAGGGAAACAGCCACTGCTTCATGCCGCTCTGGACCGAGGGGAGCGCATTGGAAAGATATCACAGCTGCCATGTTGTCATCCCCGACCCCTTGACCCTGCCACTCCAGACAGGCAGGGTGGAGGAGGGTTGCCAAATGTTTGTGGATTTCTGTGGGTGGATGGTTTTATGTGTGTGTGTCTGTATGCGAGAGGGAGAGGGCAAGGAGGGAGCGGCGGTATGATGCTGTGGCAATGAATCTGCTCAGCTCAAGAGAATTTCGATTTTATCGCACATCAAGAGCAAAACTTAGAGCAGGTAAACTTTGAGTTTTAAGTACTTTCTCAGTTTGAAATATGACAGGAGACACGAAAATGTAATTGGAATGTAAACAGAACTCATCACTACTGTACCAATATTCCTTGCTTGTTCTGGCGCTTTAGAGCAATTTTTTTTTTTTTGATCCATGTTGACCTCCGCAGTCGTTCTAAACCATGGAAACCGTTTGAAAGTTTACACATGCACGAATCCATGGCAACGGCCACTGTCAAGCTCAGTTTTCACAGTTAAAGCTCCAGTTGATTATGTAATTATTAACAAGAAAAGCAAAGAAGATGTCAGTTTTTAGCCATTGGGACAACGGATTAAGCAAAGACATACGGAGACATGAACAAATAAATGAATGCATAAATAATTGTATAATTTAATGCTTAATGCAGAACACAAGGAATCCCAAACAGAGCGGGAGAGGTCGTCACACCTGTTATTCGAGCATTTATTTATTTACATATATTTGCGCTTTGTATTTTATAATTATTTATGTATCAATACATTTACATATTTATTGATAAATGTATCAGAGATTAGAGATCAGAGAGTGGGTGTTTCCAACATTTTCATCAACTTCTCAGGGAATAATGCACAGATCTTGTAAAAATATAAATAATCAGGTGTATTACTGCAGCTATGAGTGAGTAAAATCTGATGCATATCCAATAAAAAATCTAGATCTAGCAGATTTAAATATGATTTATTTGATAATGGATCAGGCTTAATTAAATTAAAGGGGGCTGTTGGGCCTCTGGTGGAGGTATGCGCTCTACTGACTGCCATAGTCCATGATCCTTTTATTTAGCCAGGAAGGTCCAATTGAGACAAAAGATCTCTTCTCTCAGGGAGTCCCTGTCAAAATGACAGCAGAAAGTAGTGAAACAACAGAAGAGTTAAAATATTACCCCAAATTTACATTAGAAGCTGAATCACATGTGTTAACCCTACATCTATTGAAGCAATAGGTGTACTCCATACTGT
The DNA here is from genome assembly GCA_903131615.1 of Diplodus sargus. Classification (NCBI taxonomy): domain Eukaryota; kingdom Metazoa; phylum Chordata; class Actinopteri; order Spariformes; family Sparidae; genus Diplodus; species Diplodus sargus. The sequence continues at coordinate 807,900 of CAEMYA010000009.1, forward strand.
ATTGCAATGTGTTGCGTTGTCACACAGTTAACATGTAGTGGTGATTTTACCCAACAGAGGTCCCTGTTGTACTGGACATCGAGCAGAGCACACTGAAACGATTTACTGAACCAAGTTCACACGCCACAAGAACACAAGTGTGTGTTTATTGTGTGTAGTCGCAGTCGCGAAGCTGATGTGCAGTCTGTTCAGGCCAAAGGATCACAGGCTGGCGAGAGGAAGTAAATTTGTTATTTCTTAATTTGAATGATTATGTGGCTTTGAAGGATGAGTCATTTGGATGTTCTCGCAGTTTTCGAGTATATTCTCCATCCATGCAGTCAAACGCAGGTATTTCGTAGGCTGCCATCAGCATGTGAAGTTTGCATTAGATTCAGTGATCAAGTTATAGCTCAACCCTCCTCTCATTCTTATGCGAATTTGAGGTGTTGAGTGGGCGGCTGTGGCTCAGGGGTAGAGCCAGCATCTTGTTATCAGAAGGCTGCTGGTTCTATTCCCCTGGTCTGCATGTCAAAGTGTCCTTGGGCGAGATACTGAACCCCCAAACTGCTCCTGGTGTGTTGGCAGCCACCGCCATCAGTGCAGGAATGTGTGTATGAATTACTGTAAGTTGCTTTGGACAAAAGCGTCTGCCAGATGCCCTAAATGTAAGTGTAAGCGTCACACCCATGGGTGCAGTTTGAAGCAGCACACAGCTTGATACTTTTTGTACATATTTTTTGCAAAGTATTACACAGGGCTGGAAAGTTACACACCTTAGCGAGGTGTCAAACTGCTCTAATGGATGTGCAAAAAAAAAAAAAAGTGACGCATCCCTTTTTTATGAGTGCAGACTCTGCATCATCTCATTGACCCACCACATTCAGAATCACATTTAGCATGCAGTCGAAGAGAAAAATCCATCTTCCCTCCTCCGGCCGCCGAGAAATGTAGCAATATGTGAGGAAAAATAATAACATCAAACTATATTAGAGATCCTCTTTGCTTAGCAGAGAAGGTATCGATTTTGGGAGAAATGTTTCTGAAAGTCTCTTCCACGGGCCGGTGCCGAGGCTGCTTCGTCTCGCAGTCGTCAAAGCAACAAAACAGCATTTTAGACCTTTTACGAAGCTTAGAGAGCGGATTTATTTATAGAAAGTTTTTCTACTCACTCGCTCTCTGTCTGTCTCTGTTTTTTGTGACATGTGTGTGTGTGTGCAGTAGTGTGAATGTCTAATCCCATATTTCGCCGACAGAACCTCTGAAGTGTTAAATTAAAGCCCTGACATGATTCTTTTAATAACACTCCCTTTATTACCTTCCATTTTTCATTGAGGCGCCAAAATTCAATTATCTGATCAGATTCGTATGAGTATTAATCTCCATTGCTCATACAATCGAGATGACTTTGCAATCTTATGTGCTGCAAAATGGTGTCTTTTTGGGAAGACGTGTCCTGCCTGTTACTATAGTACAGGACATAGATGTCTGTGAATGTATGTGTGTGTCTGTGTGTGTGTTTTCAGCTCATCAGTTCATACACCTGTGAGTGCAGAGAGTCCAGGACAGCAACCCAATCAAAGTGTGTTTCTGAAAAAAATAAATAAATGAAAAGCTCAAGCTGTGTGTTTTTTTTATGATGCAAACTTGCCTTTGCTTACGTTCAATTTTCTATTTCTCACTTGTTGTAATGTTGTGTTTGTGCTCTGGTTTCCTCTTTTGGTTGACACAAACAAGGCTGGAAATGTCCCAGGGATTCCTAAAAAAACAAACTCAGTTGAGTCATCACAAACACAGCTGGAGATGGCCCACCCTCTGGTCAAAAGAACAACAGTCACTTTTGGTCTCGACAAACACGGCTGGTGATGGTCAGATCGTAAACATCCGGTGTTTGTCTCCGCAAAGAGCTGGAAATGTCTCAAGGTCCCGTTAAAAACACCCGGTTTTGTCAACACAAGCGCTGCCGTAGATGGATGGACTTCCCATTTAAAAGGTCCGTTTTTGGTTGCCACAAACATGGTAGAAAATGTTCCGAGGTCTCAGTTGCCACAAACACAGTCGGAGATGGCCCTATTTTCTGTCAAAGAAAATATTGGTTTTGGTCATGCAGTGGAAGACAAAATCCATTTTCCAAACACGACTGGAAATATCCCGTGATCTCCTTCATGTAACACACACCTGTCACCGTAAACATGGCAGGAAAGGTCCCCAGCTCTCCCTAAAAATATCCAGTGCTGTGGCGCCGTTTAGCTCAGTTGGTAGACCAGGCGTCTCATGTACAGAGGCTTGGTCCTCGCTGCAGCGGACCTGGGTTCGACTCCCGGCCTGGGGACCATTTGCTGCGTGTCTCTCACCCTGTCACCTTCTTCAGCTGTGCTATCAATAAAGGCCAAAAAAATATTTTTTTAAAAATCCAGTGCTGACATGTTTACCAAAACTACAATGCAGACTCTTAACTGCGGTTGCCTTGTTGTTTCTAACTCCACCACAGAGTCAGTTCATAAACGTGAATGTGATATGGCACGTTTTGTACAAAATGTCAATGTGGTCCATGCCATGTCAAACTTGGACGTACATGTCTTGGTGACTGGGCTGCGGACAGAGGGGACCTGAAGTGCTGGTGTATATACTGTAAGTGATTTCATGCCTGTGCAAGAATCAAGAGATGGTGATGACACACACACGTATAAAGAGAAAGACAAGTTTACAGAGTGAGTCCCAAGGCCCAGAGAGAGGGGGAGAGGGGGAGAGGGAGAGGGGGAGAGAGGGGGGTAGGGAGGGAGAAAAGGCTGGAGAGAAGACTGCAGGGTTGGAACCAATTAGGCCAGGAGAGGCTCCCTCCACCTGCACTGCGAGGCCCCCGGGGGAGAGCCCCAGTGACAAGATGAGGGATCATCATCATTACCATTATTTATTTGCTAAGCAGAGGCCGACTCTGGGGCCAATCCTAATAGGATTCACGAATTACAATGAGCATCTTGTTTTGGGGCGCGGATGATGCTTGAGGAGGGGGGGGGGGTTAATGCGCGGATAAAAGCGAGCATAAATTTGGAAACATCGGCAGATACGACTGGCTTATGCTGAAATAAATGCCTTTTAATCAATTATGCAGACCTATTATGGGCCCCCAAACTATCATCAATAATATATGTGATGTCCCTGGTAGTTTGGTGTGTTGTGTGAGGAAGTCAGGTCAAACTGTGCCCCTGAAATCAATTCTGCTAATCCAGTAGCATAGACCAAGTTCATGACATCATTGATATCCATGGCGTTTTAGTCATTGACCTACAATTAATGTCAAGTTTTGTTCAGTGCAGAAGGATTTTCAGATTGTAACTTACATCTATTGCCAGACATTTGTTAAAATCGAGTCCCTGTCTTCTCAGAGCTTTCAGGCAATACAAACAAACTTGACTTCAGTTGTTTTTTCACGTTCTAACATTTTTTTTTTGATTCTACTTAAAACTGACAAAACCCTGCACCCATTCCAGAGGACGAAATCCAATTTAATTTCCCTTTAAAACTCTTCAGCTCTAATGCAATATGTGTGAGCATTCATTCAAAGAGAATCTGTCCATCAATTTGCAGAGAACATCTGTGCTCCGGGGAGTGTTTGGTAATCGCTAGACATATTGAAATTGTTATAGTTTGAATGACACTTAAGTTTTAGCACTGTACTCACAAAGTGTTTTAACAGTAACTTCACAGGCTGAATGTTTCCAGAAGTGCCAGTCAGTTGTGATGTAATGGAGTGGTGCAGCAATGATGTATTTTTCGGTTTAGTTAAGTTTGTAACTAAAGTCGACCTGTAAAGACGGACTGGGAGTAGATGAGCGCGTGAGTCTATGTTCGCTGTGATGACGTTTAATGTCAATGACAACCTGCTTAGTGTAATTTACCACTTGTTTGCGACCAACTTTTGTAAGACCCTTAGCAAAAAGTAGTTTATTTAAGTGTATAGGAATACTTATTTTATACTAAAACTGAGGCAGTGTACTTGAAGTGTACTTTTTATATACTATATTATATACTTAAGAAAAGTATAGTGAAGTATACTTGACTTATTCTGAAAAGTATAAAGAATAGTCTAAGACTAAGTACATTAATACTTAGACTTATACTTTAATACTAAAGCTTATACTTGTACTTTAGTATACTGGAACGCCCCTGTGGCGCAAAGATTCTTGGGTATTCTGTTGTTGTCGGTGTAATTATGGTTTGTGAATGTGGTTGTGAAGAAGATGATGTGTAAGATGGTTGCAGGTTAATTCACATCCATGTTCTGTGGTTAAATTGTGTCGAGTTAACAAAGATGATAAAAATGTTGGCACCGTGAGTGAAGGGGTGTTTTCTGGGAGAGACTTCCCGTCTGTTAAGCTATCAGTGTGTGCTGTAATAAATGGTGAATTTCTGGCTAAAACTTGCCATATTACAAGTATTAATACTTAGTATATCTTCATGTAAGTGCAGATCTAAGGTACTTACATTGAAGTTAAGAGAATAAAAATGTTTTTTACTACACACATTTGCTTTGAGGTGTTATTCCTGTTATAAACCCAGATCTTAATAAACTAAAATGTGGACTAGAAGTATATACTTAGTATACTAATAGTATATAGATGAGCGTACTTATTGTATACTTGAAAGTATACTTCTGTAAACTTAACGACCGTATAAAGTATACTTAAAGTATACTTTTATAAACTTAAAATGTTCCAATTTAGTCCGAAGAAGTATTAAATTAGTATACTTTCTAGTACACTACAAGTACATGGTCCATAGTATACTTGCTATACTTATACCTATACTCAAGCATACTTAATAAAATGAACTTCAAGTATACTACTTTTTGCTAAGGGGACACATCAGGGCTTATCTTTAAATGTGGGACATTTAATGATGTGTCTTTTATGTTAAAATGTGTAAATATCTCAAGCCTTTGTTAACCACACAACTTCCAGCATTTAACAGAAAACCAATTTAAAAAACTCAGACTTTGAGAAGAATGTCCAAAAATGCTTACTTTCCTTATTGTCCAAACAAACACGCCTATCATGTTAAGTGAAATTGTGGAATTAACCATTAATTTAAAAAAAATAATTAATGTAATACATGTACTACTATTTTTGGATGCAAAAATATCACATCCATGTACAGTACAACCTCAAACTGCACACCTTCAAGTTGGTGACGGCAACATAACAGGAAGTAGCTTATCTCCTAAGTGAAAGCAGATAGCTAGCTAACAACACAGTTCAGCCAGTTTGTACAACAGTGGCCAGATACTGGCACCAGTGAGGGAAAACTGACTCTGATTCGTCACTGCTAAGCTAACAACAGCTAACGCTAACGGCCACTGCCAAGGTAACAACAGCTAACGCTAACGGCCACTGCCAAGGTAACAACAGCTAACGCTAATGGCTAACGTTAGAAATGCTATCAGGCCCACGAGCCTCTGTCGTTGCCTGCATGATGTCGGGGCTGACAGGCCAGATTACAGTGCAAGGTAAAAATTTCATTTCTGACTTCATGCAACCTTAACATCAATCAAAACGTGTTTTTTTTGTGCCCTGTAGCTAAAGTTAGCAAGCAACAGCTGCATTCATTGACTTTAAGTGTTTTTACTGCTGTGATACAATTTGTTTATCCCAGTGAAGGAAGACTTTGTTTGCTATAGCTAGCTATTTTAGTTAATGTATAGAAGAAGGCACAATACAACAGCTAAACTGTACCTATTTGTTAGTAAAAGCTCTGAATCTAAATCTATCTCAATAGAAATACTGTGGCTTTCTTTGTAATTCGTTTTTCAGCCATACACAATTTACTTTACAGATGCACATAAAAGGAAAAAATAGTAAATGAATTGATAGAAAGAATTATCTTTCTGTTGTGTCATAAAGAGTAGTTCCCCATATCTAGCAGTGCTAAACAGGACCAAAGTGTTTTTGCTTATTTTTTACTGACGGGTAAATATGTGCAGCTTTTTAATTGAGCAACTGTTCTGTTAACTATTTTTTATATATTGTTGATAGGCAGTTTGAGCATCATATTCCCTTATAAGCTCATAGTAAGGTTTTGATAAACATGTCATCTGAAATGTAAGCAGTGACTATAAACAAGTTAATTGTTTGGAATGTAGTTAATATCACAATATCACACGCTACAATACACTATATAGTGCCATAAAATGTACTGTTTTTGCAGTACTGTATGTCAGTTAACTCCACTGTGTTTTTTTCTTTGTAGTATAATTTCCCTGAACATGGACGAGCCGATGTCACACAGATGAAAGTGTGGTTACAGCAGCTGAGCTTTGAAAGGAACAAGTGCACTAATGACCGAAAGGATATTAACCTAAGATGGTTCAACGCTTACACACCCACTGTAACTGTCCTCTCCTATTTTAATGGTGAGCAAAGCTTAATTTTTTTCCACCACAGGCAATATTGTAGTAGTGTCATAGTGTTGAATCATTGGTGTGGCTTCAGACAGGAGCGTGTGATATACCTTTACTGCAGTGAAAATGAAAAGGAAAAAAAAAGGAAATGTCAGAGGTCAGCGTTGGATGCAATCGATCTGAATGTAAATGAGTGCAAACAAAACACAAGAGGATATTAAAAAAAAATCATTCAGGTTATATACCTCCATTGAAATTAAGTTATGTGGACAATGACCATCAGATCATATGTGTGTATGTGCGTGTGTCTAAGTGAATGCAAGTACGATTGATGTGTGTGTCCTTGTTTTTGCACACAATGGTTGGTTAGCATTGGGAGAAGCAGTTTCTTTCTGTGTGTGTGTGTGTGTGTGGATACCGTGGCTGCCTGTGATTCAGGTGTTGTGGAAGAGTGACTATAGTTAGTCCATAACTCATGATGCTCTCCATTCAGAAGACACCTTAGGGGCTGCATTACACCCAGTGAGACTCAATCACAGCCTACGCTAAATCGATAATCCTGGAGATAGTTTGTGGGAGGGAAAGAGCTAAAAGATGGAGAGAAAGTGGCTGGGGGAGAGAGAGAGAGAGAGAGAGAGAGAGAGCGAGCAAGGGTGGAGGAGGGAGAAGAAGAGGAGACAGACACTCCAGAGGAGGAAGGGGGAGAGACGGGCGAGGGGAAGAACAGGGGCCGGGATAGGGAGATGAAAGATGAGGGCTGGCTTTCCCACAAACTCCCAAAGGCCCTTTAGCTGACTGTGGTTTTATGTGAGGATGAGAGGACATTGTTGAGGTGAAAGGAGAGAAACCGAGAGAGGAGGAAGAGAGGAAGGGATAAATGACTGAGAAATAACGGGGGGAAGACATGGAGAGTGAGTACAGATGCCATGAAACAAGCAACAACAAATGCCTCCTTTTGAGATTTTTTCTTTATACATTGTTGGCTCAGCTTACTAAGAAATGCAGAGTCATTTTCTGGCTGGTCCTGTGGTTTTAGTTTTTGTCTGATTTAGAAGAGAGTATTACAGGGTTTAAGTTCACTTTTTTCTACAGTATCTCCTGTTATCTCTGACGGACAACAAGACCCATAAAAACATAAAAGCCGGCAATAAGTCAGTCCGTTTTGTTCCCTGTGAGGCTCTCAGTCCTAAGCTCAGAAAATGATTCATTTTTTGTCAACTCAACCAGAATTCAGAACTTTTCCAAGTTAATATCCTGGATTTTCACGAAAAACAAATAACGCAAAGGTATCCATTAAATCCACAAGACCTTGCGAAATCCTATAACTGTACTCCAAGTATTTTTTTAGGTATGATTTTTTTAAGGTTGGCTGTCGGAAAATAAAATTTCATAATTTTTATGATTCTGTTTTTATTCTAGGCTTGAACAGTTGCTTGTTTTTTCACTGGAGCGGGTTAAAATTTATCTTGAACATCCATGACATGATTATTTGTATTATGTATATCTGTAATTATTCATTGTATATGTTGTTTGTAGACCTTGTTTGTATAACGTCAACACTCAACAGAAGATGTCTCATGTAGGGCTGTAGCGATACACTAATCTCACGATACGATACGATACACGGTATTCAGCTCACGATATGATATATATCACGATATTCAGCCAACGATACGATTCGATACGATTCGATACACTTACATCATTTTCTGAAAGATTTTAAAAGGGACAGTGTGATTTTGGTGACAACTTGTGAGTGAATACGACAATACAACCATTGAATTAATTGAACTGAAAACTGAAAGCATCAATTACACAATATATGGCTCTGACTGGACAGAGAGTCTACACCTTGCAAATTAGGGGTGGGTATTTGCAAGAAGCTTACGATATGATACGTATCACGATACTTTGGTCACGATAAGATAGTATCATGATATCACGATATTACGATATAAATAAAGATGAAAAAACAAGTACCTGTATATGTACATCAGATGATATTGATCAGAGGACAAATTGAGTCAAAACTATTTCATTCAAAACAGCCTCTCCATTTTATTAATTCCCATAAAATTTCCGGGCAGTAATATTCTCTTTGTCCAGCTCGTTGTTCTTGCCATCTCTCTTAACTTTGAAGCCAACATCAACTTTAAATTGCGAAGGCGTTGTTAACTTGCCATCCATTTTGCAAAGACCTCAGCCACTCTCTCTACTACAGAAATACACCCGCCGCACAGCAGAGTCGCTCTTCGGCGATATATCGATATTTGGAGTTGAAAAATCGATATTGTATTGGGCGGCGAAGTATTGCGATATATTGCCGTATCGATATTTTTGCCCACCCCTAGTCTCATGACACTTTCCAGTTTGAGCAGGTATAGACCATGCTCTTCAATTAATTTAAGGAAAGAAATACAGTATCATTAGTGTTTCTGTACATGCTGACTTCAGTAGACCTATATATGAGATCTGTATATGTAAGATTTACCGAACCAAAAAAATAAAAGATATAAGGTGGTCATTATATGATGTTATTTCATCGATATCAGTCTTGGAGCGAGACAATGAACCTTGAAACTGCTGGGGAGTGTGTTTGCGTGGTTGTACCTGCAAGTTTTTCAGACTATGCTTATGGTTGCAAACTTTTCTCCCTTAATGTTGATGGGATTCAGGTCTACACACAGGCCAGTCTTTGTTTTGCTATTGTGCTAAAAGTAGTGTGAGCAGTCTACTGATTCAGGTATATTTTTTTGTAAAACTACAGCAGTGAAGAAGAGAGTTTGACAGGTAGGGAAAGAGGGAATAAAGCTGAGGTGAGATTCGATCGTTGGCTGGTGGGAGCTGGCAGGGCACTTTCTGTAACCATAAGACAATCTGTGGGGCACAACGGGGAAACTTCAACAGGTTGGCTCAGAGTTGGACAGCAGAAAACCTCCATCTGTCTCCCTCTTTTTTCTTTTTTTGCTTGCCCCTCTCTCCATCACCCCTGTGCTCTGTCTCCCTACCCTCGCTCCCTCATTTGCTTTCACTCGCAACCTTCGACTTTCATCCTTGCACCTCCCGGTCTCTTCAGCTTCCCATCCTCTCTCCTCTCCTCACCCCCCCTCTCTTCTTTCGTCTTTCTCTCTCTCTCTCTCTCTGAGGTGTTGTGGCGTACGGTCCCCCTCTCTTTCTCTTTTTCTCCATCTCTCTCTCGAAGACTTGCTGTTGTTTTTGAGTGATGTGCGGCTGATGGCGAACGCTGGGCGATGACAGATGGATGTGACAAGCAGATGGTTTTGCTTGTCGTCTTTAATCACACAAATTCAGTCGGCCATGAAGCCGGAGCTCTGTCTTGTCAAAGCAACACAAAGTGGAGACAAATTTATCCAGCACGCCATAGATTTTGATACTGAAAATGTGCAGGCACTTGTGAAGAAAGGGGCCTAAACCTAAACAGGGCATTTAGGTTTAGCCCCTCGCGTTTGACGTCGGCTCTGATATTGTTTTGATGAGTGCTGGCTGCTGTACGGTTGCATAGCAAGACGTTGAACTTTTAATTTGACAGATATGACGATGGAAAGTCGGGCGAGGCAGGATAAACAATTGCCCTTGTCATTGGGATTCTAAGACTGCTTGACGTTATATGCTGACTGCATTTTTAAATACAACTATGATATTTATAAGTTTGCTGGGGACACACACACAAACTGGTGCAACTACACATGTGATGACATTTTGTTTATTGGCATTTGCTCCTTTATTCCCACCCATAACCGCTGTGACAGGGTTGGCTGATATGAATTATGTAACAAAGTATAACACACTTTTCTGGAAATTCAACTGAGAAACTTTTATAAATGGAAATAAGCAGATGGGAATGGCTGTTTCTGGTTAAGTTTGATGGTTACATGCCTGAGAAGTCAAGTGTAACACACATCAAATATTGCTGTCAGTCTTCCTCTATAATCCAATTTGAATTTAATTCCTTATTTTCTTGCTGTTCAAATTAAAGTTTTAATGTTAAAATGTAGCAATTATTAATATTCAATCAATATTTACCTGTGTACACTGTATACGCTGGCTAAGGCATTGCCTAGGCCACTATCAGTATGTAGTTGTTATACATTTTCCACTGTCCCCAAGAGGGCATTCACACAATACCAGAAGACATTGAACTGAGCTTTCTAGCTAAGTAATAATTAAGCTTGGCACTGATGAGGACTAGGGAGGCATGGCTTTCTGATATTGTAGCGTTAGTGATGAATGTTGGTACACTGAGCGTCAGGTTGTGATTCGCTTACCTTTGTTGTTTATCAGATATATATCAGAAGCATCTTGTTTTCATCAAGGCAGAGACAGAAACGCCTGTTTGTTGGAGTGGATCAGCCCGACACTGAATGTTGCTGGTGAATTGTTGTCTTTTCAGCATCATATGCTTTGTAAAATTGCTGTTACCTGTGAAGTCAACACTAAGTAAACCTAGCGTTAATTAAGCTACCTAGCTAACACTCAGGACAAGTAAAATGCCACATCTGGCTGGTAAATTTTACAACTCACTTCTCTAGATCTGCTCGCCAGATGTATGAGAGAGCTTGCTGCTTTTTCATCTCAGTTGAAAGTTGATTGGATACTAAGGAGAAACATTGTTTGGACATTTATGAGTTAAAGCGCAAGTGAACTTTTCAGTTGTCCTGGAAACAGGAGTTAATATTCTTTTATATGCAAGGATGTGTGCTACTTTGCGTCTGTGACACACTGCTGTTGTTCTGGCTTTTCTATACTGATACCAAATGATCAGTGTTGTAACTTTACTTTGCACTCAATGAGATATGAATGCACAGGGTTAAATTAAGTGGTAACCACTGAGATGCCAGTATATGTAGCTGTAGTTCTGTCAAATCCAATCTGTCATAATGTTAGTATATCGTCTTAATCTGTTGGGTGTGTGTCTACTGCCTCTGTGTCTGATGTGGGTAGGATTTATTGCAGAACTTGTTTATCTACATCCATAGACCCAAGAGAAGATCAAGTAAAACTCTGAGAAAAATATGCAACTGAAATTATACTTTTTGGAAATTGCACCTTCACCCATATAGACACTCAGGGACACCACACACACGTAGATGGTTGCCTGAGAGATTGAAAACCGAGGCTTTGCCCAGTTTCAAATGAGAGACGTAATTAACACCTAAATGATCAACTCAGCAGAATAAGCTGGCAAATGTCTGATAAGGTGTAATGTTGCACACACAAATGGGACACAACACACACACACAGAAACATATCCCACTCTAGTGCAGTCTGACTTTACTCAGACAAGATGATACTGCAAGTGATTTCTCCGCTGGTGTAGAGATAAGACGACATCAGTCTATCATTTCCCTCCACCCCGCCATCAGCCCAGTTCTTCGCCTCAGTGTCACGACTACCATGGCTTTCAATCTCAAGGTTAGCCTGGCAAGGTCAAATTGACTTTAGATTAATTAACTGTCAATTAAGGGAGTAATTGTTTCATAATGTGGTCTGCCCTCGAGACAAGGTGTGTGTGAGCGGGGCCAGCACTGTCAGAGCTGGTTTAAGCCGATAAGGTGGTGAGTGAAGCCTCTCAGTGAGAGAGAGGGAAAGGATACAGGTGTGTGTGTGTGTGTGTGTGTGTGTGTGTGTGTGTGTGTGTGTGTGTGTGTGTGTGTGAGAGGAAAGAGAGTGGCGAGAGGTGCGTGTGTGAAAGAGAAAGACAGCGATAGAGACCTATAATGAGTAAAATGAGTGATACATCCTCCATTATCCCATAACAGCGGTGCTGCTGGATGCCTCACTCTCCTCTTCTGCCATCAGGGTGCATCAGGTGGCCCCGAGGTGGCTGCACATACAAACACACAAACATTAACATTCTCGCTCACACACACACACGTACACACACACACACACACACACACACACACACACACACACACACACACACACACACACACACACACACACACACACACTTGTGGTATCACAGGTATACAAAATCTTACACAATAGGGTTGTATTCTTTTTTTTTATATATATTTTTATTTCTCAGATAGGGTTGTATTCTTCACTCAAATCAACATTCATCAGCACATACAGGAGGTGGACGAATTGATGCATCCACCACCACTGTCAACTAAAGCGAAGGAGAGAAGAGCTCAGAGAGGGAGAAGAGTGATGAAAATAGAATGAAAATGAGAAATAGTGGAGGAAAAACAAAACAGAAAAGAAAGAAGACATGAATAAAATAGAGAGGGGGAGATGCCGTGTGGTGAACGTTGATGAAATGGTGATTGCCTCTTGCTTGCTAATGGTTGGCCTGGAGGGGTGTCAGCGAATGACATGTGCAGCTAAGCTCTTCCCTCTGCAATCGTTTCATCTCTTCCTAATGTTACCAGTGAGGTTCACCTTCGTAGACAACTGCTGATGTTCCACTGAGGGAAGAGAAGATGAATCAATAAGAATTCAGTTATGTGTTAATTATCTGAAAAGGCTTACGTGGCAAACAAAAAATATTTTTATTCGCCTGAGGGTGATATCATCACCAGCCAAGGCTAACCTCAGTGGTTAGCAGAACATCTACAGTAGAGGGGTTTTCAGTATCCATTGTTAGTATCCCCTTTTCATTTTGAATTCTTTTTAAAACCAAAGCTGCTTGTTTCTGGGATCAACCTTTTACTGAGTATTATTAAACATAACAGGAAAGAGCATAGCAACAGAGTATCATCAGCAAATATAACAAGCATTAATGGGTACGTTTAGTAGCACCATGTATTCTAGCAATTTAAATCGTTATTTGGAATTCATCATCTGAAAAAACAAAAAAAATCTTGTGCACCTTATCCGATGTGTTTATTTGAATTTAGAATTATCTAAATTCCCCTCTTGAATAAATACATATTATAGCCCTCCTCGCTCACCTTTAATCCCCTACAAATAAGACTGTGCTGTAGCTGTTACTTTGAGATCTACTTTTGTGATGCTGGGCGCCCAATTTGAAACACCATTTATATCACAAAAAGTGCAAAACATTATATGCTAGATATTGATATGTCAGATGATATACACACATTTTTTGGAGTGATCACTATAAAACACTTGTGAAAAAGATATGTAATGGAGGCAGGATATTTTACAGTTTATCAACAAACTTTATTGCCAAAAAAGACAACAGTGCATTGAAATAGTAAACTTCCCTGTGACCTTATAAACTATAAATGACCCCAAGCATCTTTTTCAGGCATGATAATCTCTATAATTCAAAATATCAGCATCTGAGCCATTTGCTCCTTAAACACATTTTTAACAAATGGCATTTCCTGTTACCAGCCTACTTCACAATAAAGTCAACTGGTGTTGATAAATGAAAACACTCTACAGACAGTGAGCATCTTTTCTTGTGAAAGTGTAATCAGCAACACCAGTGTTGTCACAAGTTTATTAGTTGGTGGGGAAATGTAGTCACTGCTGCAACCCAAAATTGATACACGATATACCGGTAGTATTAATTGGTATCGCATGCATTGGAAGGTGGTCCAGTGTTCCACACTACATCAGTGAGCAATTTATCATTTCTGTACATTTTTAGAGCAATAATGAAAAATGCTCTTGTAGCTGTGATGTGATCCCATTGTAATATTTTATAATCATAATGCTATTTATAAACTTTATTTATATAGTGCTTTTCTCATTCACAAGAAGATTGTATATTGTAATTGAATTAAGGCCCAACCCTAGATTATTCTCTTTATTTATTCTATTTATGTTCTTGGTCTAACCAAACCTAAAGTGGCAACTTATCTAACTGCTTGTGGTAGTTTTACATTTAGCATACAGACTTGTGTGGTATCAATCTTCTTATCTTTCTCTGGGTTTGGAAAGCATGTTTTCCCCTGAAATGTCAAACATTCCTTTAATCTGCAAAGACTCTGTGTCTAAACAGTTTTAGACAATCTTTGCTTTACTGTACATGGCACAGGACAGTAATCCTTGAACACTAATCTATTCCAATTACAGGATATCTGTTCATGTAATTGATTTCAAAGACTCTCTGGGTAATCAAGGCTATCACCCACGCCTCTGACCACTGTCTGTACATTGTTTTCTATCAGTGTTTTTAATTGTTTCCCCTTGTTGTTGTATTTTGCATTTTCCCAGAACTATCACAGTCACGGGAGTGATTACAGTTTGCCCCGACTATCGATTCCAAAAGCTCCTCTGTTTTCTGTTTGTCTGTTTGGAAAGCTAACATACGCCCTATTGTATTCACGTGTGGCACCTTAAACAGCTGAGGTGCTGTCTTGATGGAGCCGCCGGGAACTGATGGAAGCAAGCCGTGTGTGTTAGGATGGATGGATGGATGGATGGATAGATGATAGACAAATGGACGAATGATGGGGGGATAAATGGATGGGTAGATGAATTGCTGGATGGGTGCACAGATGGATGTGTTGATGGAGTGATTATCTAGAAGATGGAGGAGAGGCAGAAGAATAGAAGAATGGACAGGGTGGATTGTCATCAGATGAGTTGATGAATAAATGGGAAGGCAGATAGGTAGATGGCCAGGGAGAGATTAATAGGTGCTTTCCTCAGTGGGCCACCTGCATCCTCAGCATTTAGAAGAGGGTGGAGAGTAGATACTCATCTGTAATAGGGGTAATGGAGCTCAAAATAAACCCACAAACAACTCTATTTCCGTCTTTTTTTTCCCGCTTCACCCTGTCAGCACACCCTCACTCCCTCTCACACTCTCAGTATAAGAACATTTCCCATGTACCCAGCATTCATTTTGACATTGTTTTTGTTTTTTTTTGTTGAGGGAATACACATGCTCCAAAAGTGGAACAAACTCAAACAGTGGAAAAGAGAAAAAAAGAAAATAGACCATGCTCTGTAAGAATAACATCTCCTGCAGCAAATGCCCCTTGTAAGTTCATCGTACTCTTGTAATTTAGTTGTCTATAAAGCATTTAATTATTGCTGGGGAAATTATTATATATATTTTTTTCTGTGTTTGATGGAATAAAGTAAAAACAAGATTTTCATTACACCAAGATTTTCAATGTGCTGTAGTTCCCAGGACCCACAGATGGTCATGAGTGGGTCCTTGATAAAATTTGTGTTTTATTATTAGAGCAGTGATGATTGACACATTAACGCAATACCACAATCATGTTATGCCTAATATGAGATTGGGCTCATTATTCACTAAAAAATTTGCTGGGGAAAGTTACAGGACTGTTTACTGTGTGATAAACAGACATAAAAGACAGATACATTAAGTCATCAGCTGATTTACGATTTTGAAGAGCAAATCCTTTTGACCAACACAAATGTTGGTCACTCTATGTGCTAATGCTCATACAGGTGATGCAAAAGTAAGACAGTTCAGATGATTGAAAATGGCACCAATAAAACTCCTTGTAATTACGCCTTGTTAGCTGTCTTGTTGTGTTCTTCTAATACTGACAGACTACTGCTAGTATATGTCATTATGATTATGACCTTTTGTAAAATGCACTTGACAACATTTAGCTGTAGCTAGGTAAAACAACTCTCACGGTTGCAAATTTACTGAGACTTTGCAGAGACTATGAACACAGAAGCCTGTCTATGCATGCTGACCCGTGGATTTTTTTTTTCTTACTAGGTTTTGTTTTTTACAATTACTCCAACACAGATTTGTTGTTCATAAAGTAATAGTATCATGTTCAAAAAATGTTTAAAATGGCCATGCCAGTTTGCACAAATATATTCAATTTATAATGATTTGAAACACAGAAGAGCAGCAAGTCCTTACATTGATGGTATGCTTGGTTCTGAACTCCCATAATTCTCTGCCAGCTCTCTGTCCATCAGAGACATTAACAGAAAAGGCTATTTGTGTTCATGTTGCCCAGCAGGTTTATCAGTTTTTTGCTGTGAGACTGCTTTATGCTCCTTCAACAGTGACGGTTACAAATGAAACATGGCTGTCATTTTTCTGACCGAATCCTTCTCCTTCTCCTCTCCTCTCCTCTCCTCTTCTCTTCTCTTCTCTTCTCTTCTCTTCTCTTCTCTTCTCTTCTCTTCTCTCCTCTCCTACCTCATTTCACTGTCCTCTCTCAGCAGATGGGCCAGACACACACTGGTGGCTCAGCTTGTAAAGTGGTACACTGGTAGTGAGGCAGTGCAGTTTGACTGGTGTGTGTTCTCTCTCTCTCTCTCTCTCTCTCTCTCTCCCTCTCTCTCTCTCTGTCATGTGACTGTTACAGTGTGTGTGTGTGTGTGTGTGTGTGTGTGTGTGTGTGTGTGTGTGTGTGTTGACAGGTGGCGGTGGAGGTGGTAATGCCACCAGCCACACACTCAGAATACATTTCAATGTCTCTCACACCCCATCTCATTAAAGAGTCATCCTTGTGGCTTCAGCATTCAAACCCACTTATGCTAATGTATTTTGGGGTGGTATCAGGCTGCTTGTTCTTTAACCATTTTATAGTTCTATTGACCGTCACTTCACAACAAATAATTGTGCAGATAACTGTTATCTACTGGCAGGGAAATGCACGACTTACAGATAGGCAGAAAAAAGTGTAGCGTCTGCAGAATGGCAAAGGGGAATATAAAAAAGTAAAAGAATCAATAGAACGTAAGCAGTTTTCCCCCTCTTGAGAAAAGTTCAGGAAAACTCCCATGATGCCTTTCTGCAAAACATAAGAGTCATTTAAACCAGTGAAAAGTTGGGAACATTACTGGCCCAGTTGCAAAAGGCCCCAAATATATTGTGGTATTTTGGTATTAAACACACTTTGATGATTAGTATTGTTTCTTGTTTTTAAGCAGTTATGTGTTTATTGTGATATATATACGTTCAGTTTCCCTTATGGAGGGTTTTTCTAGACTTGAACTACTTTTTATGGCTCTATTCTATTTAGATAGTTGCACTCCTGAACCTTATCCCTTGGACTTTTTTTAAACTTAGGATATCTATAATATTTTAAGTGGTGGCAGTAGATGCCGCTCTTTGAAGAAACAGAAGAATAACAGAGGGAAAGATTGATGGACGCTGACTCAATTGTTTCAAGTCTTTGTCTTCAGGTAAATCACTTGTATTGTTGAATGACAGAATGGTGCCGCTGATCAACAAATACTCCCTCGAGAATAAACCGGGCGTCGACAGACAGATTCTGAGAGATTGACTGTCAAATCAAACCTGAGGGAAGAAGTTGTGTAGTTAGTTTGTAGTTCAGATTCTACATATAAATTCTGGGACTCTAGGTGCAGATATGACCAAGGGTTAGGGTGTTTTCCTCAGGTGAATATTAGCTCCCAGTCCAGTCTGTCTGTAAACCTGCCTGCCAGCACACACTCTGTCTGTCCACTCATTGTCCATGACTGGTATCTTCAACAAGGCTAGGCCGACGTGTTAAAGCTATGAGTGAGTGAATAGCATGAAAATGTTGCAAAAGTAACATGGTACGTTGACAGCACTGTGTACTAACAACTATCATGTTTATTGTTTACATGTTGTTGGTTGATAATGTTGGGTCTTATATGCGAGACAGGAGGTAGCACTGAATACAATTCGCTGCACTCACAGTACAGACTCTTGTTTGGTGGTTTCACCTGTAGCACAAAGCACACAACCCCTGAGCCAAAGAACGAGTGCCTCTACGGTAGTGACAGACTTGTTCAGTGGCTAACCCAATAAAGTGCACACCAACAGTAGGGAGCAATAACTGCAGGGCCCGGTAGCTTTTTTGGACTGAAGTACATTTGTGGCGGCTATTTTGAGTCTTTGTTCAGATATTTATTAGAAGAAAAAAGCTAAGAGAACTTTAGAATGTGCTAAACTAGCTATTGTCACAGCTGGCTAGTGAATGTGTACTAAGGTTATATGTGTTTTGGTCTTTGGAAAGTGATTTTGGAGCGAGTCCAGAAGGGTGAGGGTGGGATTTGTTTTTTTTCAAAATCTAACTTATTCCGTCTGGTTTCTTCTATCTTTCTCCAACAGTTTTATTTTATTTAAAGGTTATTGGACCAGAGTTAGTTAGCAGATAGTTTGTCAACAACAACAACAAAAAAAACACACAACAACAGCTACACTACATAAAAAAGCACCATATATAAAATAATTTCTTTGTGTTTGCATGTTCCACAAAGCACAGCGTCAACTGCTGAAAGTCTGCCTGTGTAAGCGCAGTTATCCAAAAATGTACAGAACATAAACCTTTTTTATAGGTGTCATCATCCTGAATGAAAACGTTTTGTAATGATTTTTCAATGTACACAAATAGAAATAAGTGATGTCAGTAATGTAAAAAAAATGTCACTCTTAAGAACAGTTTTGGGAGTAATTACTGTAATGCATTACTTTTTGCTGTAATGCAGTAATGTAAGGCATAACAAAAAAAAAAA
>CAEMYA010000009.1:826704-883943 GCA_903131615.1 Diplodus sargus
AAGGGTAATATTTTACTTGGTACAAATCTCAGTAACGCGTGTTACATTGTATTTTAAACCCAAAATGTGGTGTGTTTTTTTTAATGCAAATTCGCCAACAATGGGAGATTAGCAGAGGAGAAAAAAATCTGCGCAAATGTTTGCTTTCTGTTAGTGCTAGAGAACTAGAGTGTTAGAAAAAACTAACATAGAACTAACTATGACTCCCGTTCTGCGATGCTTGAACCTCGAGAACTGAGGAGACTGATGGCAGATTATGTTGTCGAAGATATGCTGCCACTTTCAACAACGGATTCTCCATCTTTTAGAAAAATGTGAGCAAGATCCCCATCCAGGCTAGCAACACCAAGGTAAGCTATCATTGCCTCAACAGGTTAGTGCTACTGGGCTAGTGACTGTAATATATATAGCCACCAGAACAGCGACATAACGTCAGTCTGTTTCACGTCAGTCTGTATCCAGATAAAACATACAAAAACTTCTGTTAAACAAAATAAATATTAGCTAAAGGGCGATATATGTTACGTGTTTGGTGTAACTTGCCCAACAGTGCTTAAGAACTATCTATAAGTTGCTCAACACCAGAAATATGTCATGTCATGTCATGTCATGTCGTTATATACCCTAACCCTAACCCTAGCTGTTTTTATGTGTGCACCTCTTGGTAATTAATTAATTAAGGGCATTGTTCTCCGCGTGTTGTACATTCATATCAATTCAATCTGCAACACTGCTAAGCTTACCTAACTTCTCACAACCCATTTCTATCGTCTTGCATTCCCTACAATTGAACTGTAATTACTCTTTGCACGTTTTATTTTTTTATTTTTTTTGAAATTATGTTTTATGTTTGTTGTACTCTGTACAGCACTTTACGAACTTTGTTTTGAAAAAAGTTCTGTATAAATAAAAACTTACTTAACATTTTTACTGCATAATTCTTTGCCAACATATTGTAGGTGTTTGCTAGGGGAGAGACAAGTCTAATATTTGGAAGGTTTTTTTTTTGTCTGCTGTATGAAATTCATCTCAAAATACATTAATCACCCTACTGTTAAAGCAGCAAATAGGATGTTTGAATGTATTAACACCAGGCGCTCTGCAGACCAAGCAGTCTCTCTCTCTTCCCCTCACCTGTGACAGTTTGATATTACGGTTTCTTTCCAATGTGCCTGCAGTGAAGTGAAAGGAAAGGCACAGAAGGGTGTGTGTCAGTCATGGTCCAGCAGTGCAATTCAATTTTCATGACTAGAATCACTCAGATCTGTGCTAACACTGCCTCCCTGCTCAGGTAAAGGTATCATATCTGTGCTGTGTTTGTCTGGCTTTAGAAAAAAGTATAGGAGAGGTAATCCAAATGCCTCTCAGATGCATTTTCTTTTCCACTTTTAGCTCTCATTACACAAATGTGGCTGTAGATTGATTGATTTTTATATAACACACAACTTGGAGCTGTTTTGTAGATGTAGATGGAGCTGCTGGGTCCCTCTCTTATTCCCAGACTGTCCCTCCAGACTGCTGTTGGCTCTGTTCGTCTCTTCACTTGATATCACTGAACTATTTGTTTCATTGGGCATTGGGTCTCCGGGGACCAGAGCAGCATGGTAACCAAATGTGTTCTCTTCTCCCAGACTAATTTAATTTAAGACACCATTCAGTCGCTTCTGGCAATTCTACACCTCCTGTGCAAGGGCAACAATTTCCTCTAAAGAGAGTCTATGTTGGCTGATATGCAGTTCACTGTTAAAACCATCTCTTAGATCCCACAAGGTTACTTTATAATAAGTCAAATGCCTTTTGCTGTACTTCTACAAGTGTGGCATATTCGTTACACATCACAGTAAATTATTTTGACCAAACACGTGTTCCGTGTCGACAGTGCCTTGCATCTGTTGTCGCACAACTAATTTGTTTGACCATTTATGTCGGTACCACACAGCTCAGTACGACAAAAAGAGGTAAGATCAGTGCATGTTGATTGTCCACATGATAGCAGCAGTGCAGCATAACATAAAGTGCTATTTAAGTCATCTGATGAAAATTCCTGTATTTTTTCATATCGCAATATATATCACAGCGTTAAAAAAAATCGCAATGTCAGTTTTTTGCAATATCCTGCAGCCCTAGTATGTAAAAACATTTCCTACTGTTAACGGCCACAGCATTGTTGTGTAGTTTCTTTCCTCCCCTGGTGTGAATTTTTGATTTGATCCGTGATTTTTGTTCGAGCATGATCAATATTATAGGCCAATATGATCTTTTTACAGATATATTGGTATTGGCAAACGTGTCAGCCAATAACTAACAAGAAATTGCAGTAGAGTTATGCCAAGGATATGTTGTAGTCATTTTAAAACAGTGTCTCCGTTGCATGGTTGGTCCACCAGAAAGCACTAACTGGTTTAATTTTGCACTGGCAAATGTAAGGAGAGACCCATTAGAGGCCAATTATTTGGGCCAGCATTTTGTTTTTTTTCTGTTTTTTTTCAGGAATCGCTATCAGCCCTCAAAATAACATATGAATCGATCCCTGATAAAATGTCCCACTCAGCACAAACAGTGTGACAAAAACAAGCAAATCCAGAACCAAAAAGGTTACCAGCGTAGTAAATATTTGTCCATACATGCCCAGATATATGCGCCATCTTTAGTGTCAATTGCTGCCACGGCAGAAAGGTTCATAGAGGCTGAAACTGTCCATGCAAACTGTCCACAGCCTGGTAATTTAGAAATTAGTATAGAATGAGATGTTATGTAATGTGTTCATGCTACAAAAACAAATATCAGCTGATATATTTTTATATTTTTCTTTTCAAGTTTAATATGTTACTGCTGTTAATTAGCTCAGGCCATTTGTTCAGTACACACAAGTACATGCATGTAAGTCATCAGTAAGTGCATTAAACACACACACATTCAGACACACACCTGCAATTCTTGGGTTCATGCCCCAAAGGCAGCACAGCCAGTCAGGGTCATATGTGAGGAGAGACAGGCTGACCTTCACAACCACATGACTGCTAGGACACAGTGGGAGGCTTGAGGGGAGAAAAGGGGGAAGGGGGAGAAAGAGTTTAAAAGCCAGATGTTAAAGGATATAAAGATATTACATTTTGAACAGTACTGAAAAAATGTGAGGAGAATGTGGTGCACTTGCAGTCATCCACACAGGTAACACATTAAAAACAGTTAATTACCATTAGACGGAGAATCAGGACACATTATATTAGCGAGAGTTTGCAGTTTTCGGTTGGCAAAGAGGCACTAGCAGCCCTTTGAGAGAAAAATTTGCTCGCAGGCTTCTTATTCATTGTCAAATTTGGTCTGTCTTCCATTTTTAGTCATTTGGTTTTATTCAATGGAAGTGTGTGATACAAAAAAAAAAACCAATCAGAGCCTATATATTGTTGCCATATGCCCTCTTTCTAGACTATTTGCGTGTCTATTAACCCAGAGAAAGATTATCATATACTCATCACTTGTTCAATAAGTACATGATTGAATACACCCAGATTAAATCTAATGGTTTAATGATATAATTGATTGACAGAAAGGTCACATTCAGAAGAATTGCATTAATCCTCTATCTGCAGTCAAAATACTGTATTACTTACAATAATACGTATAATGCAGTTATCTGTTCTACACACTGTGATTATGACCTGTCATACTGCACTGACCCAGTTCATGCTGGAACCACTGCTGTTTTTTTTCTCCATTGCCAACAAGACAGTCCAAGGTCCTGGGTCAGATCATTAAGGTGTCCGACCCCAACAACCTGGTGCCAGATTGCTTTGCAGCTGTCCATAACTCACACAAACCACATTACCAACACCGTAGCGCAAAGTGACGAGTGACTGTCCGTATAGAAAGCCTCTGTGGCCATGATATGAGAATGTTCGCTCAGATCAGCAGAAAAGTTAATATCGTATTCTTAAATTACAAGAATACAGAGGCATTGGAATATATTGCAGCAGAAATAGCTGTGTGGAGGTGTGTGTGGGTCAGCTAAAAACAAATAACCATCTCCCACATTCACAATCACATCTCCCCTTCTTCACACACCAATCATGTCTGTGACTGCCATGTCAGTATTTATACAGTTGTGACCTTCCCCTCTGTGACCCCCCAGATCGTCTTCAGCATGTGTAGTTTACTGGCTGGCTGTCCAACATTGGATAAATCACATTTGATCTGTTTCGCTCTCTTTACCTCATGTCCTCAAATACTTTACAGCAAATAACGACCAATGGCAGAAACACGATGGGCTGATGGTGTTTCGACAGAATCAATGTATCCTGCTAGCATTATAAATCCAAGATGCAGAGTAAGGCGTTTGTTCTTGTGAGTGTGCATTCGTGTGTGCTTGTGCATAGACATACTGTATGTAAAAGTACAGATGGGTGAGACATTAATCTTGGGTTTTGGGAAACACAGATCGACATTTTTTTAACCATTTGTTGACCAAACAAATAATCAATTAATAGAGAAAATAACCAACAGATACATTGACAATGAAAATAATCATTAGTTGCAGCCCAAGACCTGTCCGTATATTTCTGTCCAAATGTTACGAGAAAAGAGTATTGTAAAGGAATTTATGCATTTCAGCAAAAACAATGTGAATACTTCATCACTTTCATATGTGAATATTCTAAGAAGGGGGACAACGTGTTGTTGCTGCTTTATTGAAATGTATTAAAGTCAACTCAGTAATTGATCCCTGCTTTTAACAGCACTGACATGGCTTATATGTGAAGGCTTCCCTCTCATATAGGCTTCGTCAACACTGCAGGTTTTTTTTTTATATTCTTGGCTTTCCCATTATTTACGTAACTCTGGCACCAGAACTGTGCTTTTAATATTTCTCTACTTTAAATAAACCTTTTCCAGGACAGTGATGCAATTTGAAATGAGCTCAAATTCCACAAGCCACCATTTATGTAGCAACATGCTGAAATACTTCCAAGTAGCTGGAGGGCCTTGCGAAGGGCAAAAATATGTACTCCTATAACAATTTAACAGCTACAGGAATGGGCCTGGTACTCAAAATTAATTATTTACGATTTTAAAACTCACCTGTTGTTGCAGAGAAATGCTCCACTTAAATAAAGGAAAACGTTTTGCTCATTGAAATTGTCCTCAGTACATCTTCAGTATTAAGGCTATGCAACTGTAACCATTTCATGATGAGCCTTGAGTCAAGAGCAAGATCCAGATGATTAAATTAAAAGCACCTGTTACCTGTCTAAAAAGGTAACAGGTGCTGAACCCATTGGGTCATGGAAGAAGGAATGTGTATCCATTTAACAGCTCAAGTGAAGTTAGAGAAGGTGCTCCAGTGCATGGGAGGCCTCAGGAGACACATGTTGACAGGAAATAATGAATCAGGAGGAACCCTCTGGAGGCTGAGGAGATGAGGGGAAAGACAGAAAAAAGATTGAGGAGAAGATGGAGTGAGAGGAGGGAAAAAAATGAGGAAAAAATGGCTGTGGGCTGTTGATGTAAAAAATCCATCTATACCTGCGTGGCATTTGTGTTGTGAGTGAATGTCTTTGGCATTGATGCGCATGAATGTATGTGTGTATGTATGTGTGTGTGTTCCTGCTCTTCCAGGGAGCTTTGTGTACATTGTCAGTGGCAGAGCAGCTATCGTATATACACATGTTCGTTCTGGAAAAAGGTAGAATACCTCTGAGTGACACAGACATGTGTCATATCAACATCAGACTGTAGGGAGAGATAAACATCTGTCCACCTATTTCCAGTCATTATTGGAGATTTTGCCGACAGTAATTGTTTTGTAACACCAGTGAGAAGAAGAGGCAGCACTCTCAGATAAACACATAATACTGAGTCAGACAAGGCGAATGAAATTAATGCATCCGTCAGTGCCACATTATAAATTCAGACAGTTTACATACAGAAGTGGTCATCAGGAACCCGCCATCGGGAAAAAAAAAAGATGAGACATTCCCTGGCAACAAAAACCCTTTTCCCCCTTTTTCACTGAATAGAAAATATGATTGTGTCTCTGTATGTGCAGAGTAATGGGAGATAAATTCTGTTTCAGGAAAATGAATTAGTTAGAAGAGAGTGTCTTAGTGAGAAATGGGTCTGTCATGAAGAGAAGGCACAACGATGGCGATAATAAAGCAAAATGATCTCAGCAGCCGGGGTAGTTGCAACAACAGCAAACAGTGTGGATACAATGACACCATCTGGTTACTTCTAGTGTGCGGCTAACACGCTGGTGACACTGCCATTCCTTTGTGTTAATTACAAGTTACAGTTTATACCATTTTCCCTGTGTATTGACAGTTGTGAAAGCCAAAATGTTAAAGTGAACTTGGGCACCCATGGTGGTAAATCTATTAATTTGGGTTCATAATATCAGATTCAAGATTTTCACAAGGACACCCCTTTAATCTGATGATATAACACAACAGTTAAATTAGAAATAGTTAGACCTCTGTGAAATAATATTTGTTTTTTAAATTATCATTGTGTTGTTGTTGTTTTGTTCATTTTTGTTGTTCATTTTAAAGGAGCCACGACCAAGACATTAGGATGGTTGATCAGAACACTTTATATTGTGAACAATCTTGAAAGTCTTAACAAATCTACTTTGTAGGCTAATCGTAAATTATTTAACATAAGTATTTAACTGACTCACTGAGACCCTTGCTTCATGACCGTGACAACAGAATGATCTACTAGCTATCTATCTGCTACAACTAACCAGTAGCTGATTTGACAGATTTCGTCATGTGCCTCTCTCTTGGGTGATGTACTGTAAACAATGCAGCAGTTATTACAACTAGTGCATTGCCCGTAGGAAATATGTGTTCCTATAGAAAAGTGGGAGGTTAAGTAGCTTTTTCACTGATGGCTAAATGAGGCTGTTTGAAGGTGAAACTTCAGGGATATATAGGTTTGTTGTGAAATCCGATATTCCAGGGAATAATTGGCCGTTTTTGACTATTTTTGATTTTGCCATTATATTTCACCTTAAAAACTATTTACTTGGTGTCATTATTTTCAGCACAGCCTCACATGTGTGACTGTACAGTTATTTTTTCATTTTGACTTGCTGTATTAACACAATGGACCTAAAATCACAAAAAAAACATAAAATCCGATTAGAAAAATTTAGATTTTTTTACTGTGAAAACCACAAATATGTTTAACAAACCATTTTTATTACATATAATGCAAATATGAATTGTTGTTTGCTAAATATGTGCATACATTTTAAAAAGTTATATCTAACTATTTACATTTAAATGCAGGCGATGTTCAGGTCTACGGTGGTCCAGAGGTGTCGGGCCAAATACAAAAGCCACAACACGAATACAAAAGCCACAACACGAATACAAAAGCCACAACACGAATACAAAAGCCGCAACACGAATACAAAAGCCGCAACACAAATACAAAAGTCGCAACACAAATACAAAAGCCACAACACGAATACAAAAGCCACAACACGAATACAAAAGTCACAACACGAATACAAAAGCCGCAACACAAATACAAAAGCCACAACACGAATGCAAAAGCTACAACACAAATACAAATGCCACAACACAAATACAAAAGCCACAACGGAAGTGGCCCACAACGGAAGTGAACGGCAGCAGATGTTGACAATGCAGCGGATTGTTGCTGCCATTTTAGGGCCCGTGTGCCGGCTGTCTCTGGGCAACACAGAGTCCAACTTCGTCGCAGACTTTTTTCCAGGCTCTCTCCTGTTTTGTCCAAGTCTCTGTGTATCTGGTTCTGTCGCGGAGCTCCCGAGCTCCGGTCTCTATATGCGTATGGAGTGTGGTAGTATAGTACGGAGCTAACGAGCTTTGGGGCGTCGAGCACGGAGCATTAGCCCCAGTTAGCACAACAGTACAACAGCAGGCTTTTCTCGCTTGTTGTGTCGTCCCGAGCCGGGGCTGCAGCGCCGATAGCAGCGCTCCGGTCCGCTCCCTGAGCTCTGTGCCACCATACCGCTGTACACGCATACAGAGACCGGACAATAACTTCCTGTTCCTCAACAACCAAACTTGCTGCTTGGACACTTTCGTGCCAAAAGCCTGTTTTTACCGTTTCTTCTGCACCAGACACAAAGCAAACGTGACGGCAATGTTCGCAAAAAAGCGTGGCCGACATTATTTACCCTAAGTCCGGTTTTGGACGTGTCGGTGGGTCCGGTCCATCGACTCGGGAGGTGGGCTGTGTTTAGCCCACGAACATCCACAGATTCCGATTCCACTTTGTTGTCCGCGCGTCTCTGGATCTCCTCAGACCCGAACAGACTTGGTCCAGACTCGTTTAGTCTCATTAATCCACAACAGTCAGTTTACATGCACAGAACAGAACGGGACCGAACCGCCGGCAAAATCCCGGTCCAGCTTGCGCTGCTGCAGGTATTAATCGGCTTGTTTCTTAACGTATGTCGTGGGCTTGAGCTCTGCAGTGATTGGCTCTGGTGCGCACGTGACTGTGGTGGCTCCGGTGGACAATGCTCCAGAATTTGTAAAGCATTTATGAAATAATTTATTCACGGTATCATTGCAGTCCAAACAAATGCGAAGTGGCACACCATTGAACCAAACAGCAGCCATGTTGAAACTCTCAGGTCAGTCTGATCCTGATCCGCAGAGATATTTGAGGCACACACACACACACACACACACACACACACACACACACACACACACACACACACAGACAGAGATTCCTTGTTTTTATAGAGAGATGTGACTGGCAACATGGTGGACATGGGACTGAAAAGTATGTTTATTGCAATATAACATTTGGCTATAACAGGGCATTTCAGTAACAGAAAAAGATTTTAGATAGTGGGTTGTATGATTGTAAGATACATTTAGACATATTTTACAGATGAAAAATCCAATTGTCAGTCATCTTAAACATCTTTCTCTCTCTCTGAGCACAATAATACATCTTATATATAAAAAGAAAAATCTTAATTTTATAAAAAATAATCCATATCTAATTAACCCTATATATATATGTGTATATATTATTAACTCTAATAAGTTTGATATATTTCTATAATCATTCTCCAAATCAAAATGAAGAATTGTATTATTTTGGTATAAGGTGTAACTGTTTCAAATGTCATGCACTGTGTGTGAAGGAGCACATCTGTGTATGCATGCGAGTATTGGTGACTTAGTGTTTCCCTTTTCATGACACCCCAGATGTGAAGTGCTGACGTCTTCACTAATAACACTGAGGCGTGCTGATGTCTGAGTAGCCAGACAAACACGCTCATATGCACAGGCATGCTGATACTGGCTTATAAAAAACAGACAGACTGAGTGTTGGCACTCCTGCCCCTGTCCTGTTCCAGCTGGGATCTTATCAGTGTGTGTGGTGGGTGGTAATCAGAAGATATAATACATCAGGCAGCTGCTGTCCAACCACAATGGAGGGAGCATCACTGTTACAGCCACACTGCAATCAAACTCTGAGCCACCAATGTGCCCTTGAAATGGAGAACGAGACTGAGGTGGAAAAATTAGAAGTCCAGTTACCCAATAATGATGAGTTTGGCCAACCCTGTCCACACTGAGTCTGGTCTCACTTTTTTCTTCTTTTTCATGGTCAGATTGGATCCACATGGGGTCATCGCCGACTGTAAGGCTTGTATTACTTCCCTGCCAAACATTTGAAATGGCTGAACTAGTTGCTGTTCGCTTTATATTGAGATGGAAATCATTTTATCATCTGGTATACACTTTTCTTATTTTTACAACATAAAATATATACTGCAAATTGAACACAAGAAAGATAAACTTACCGAGTTCAAGATGTCCTCACATAGAGCTATACAAGTCCATATTTTCATACTTTCAGTACGTTTTCACCAGAAAATTACATATCTTAAGATTTCCTTCATATCAAAACCAGTCTTCTTGAAACAGTTGCAGTTTGTGACAGCAATTTTCCTAAACAGAAGTTGCTCTTCTGTTACATTTACTGACTGTGCCCAGTGTTGGTTAGGGTGTCACAAATCGCCATACATTCTTTCTGACACAGAAATGTCCCATTTGCGGGACAAAGAAGGGAATTCTGATTCTGATTCTGATTCAAATCCTCAATGCAATTTGATTAGATCTTCAATTTCAAACATTGTTTTCAGCACTGACAGCTATGCTATTGTTATACTCCCATTTGGATTAAACACAGGAATTCAAGGAATGACCTGCCAAATAAAACACAGCGAAATATTATATTTTACAGTTTACTTGACATTATTATTTGATTAATCAATACTAAAAAACAAGTCGTCAGAAAATAAGTATATAAATAGTTTGGATTATTGATTTGTTTGTCAGTTATCAAAAAAGGCCAACCATTCTCCAATATTATTGAATTATATATTTGGGGTATTTGACAGTTGTTTGGAAAAAAACAAGCACGTTGAAAACTTCCCCTCAGGCTGTGGGAAATTGCACAAAGTGCTTTTTTAATTATCACTTTATGGATTATCAGTAAAATAATTAAGAGTTTAATCAATAATTAGATTTCTTAAATTGCATCCTTGTCATGTCAACACAGCCACAGTTACCGTAAAAAAGCACGTTCTTTTAAAATGCTATATATCAGAGGAATTCTATTCTTTCCTACCAAATCCTTCAGGTACTCGAATCTAACATCACCTCTAATAAGAGAACAGGATCAACATGGTGACATTGTGCAGTGTGGGATTGTTTAATCTAAATTCTCTTATTCCATCTGCTACAGTGCCTCTCTCCAGGGGTCCAAGACTACTCTGGTGCAGGCTGTCACTGCTCTGCTCCCTGCCTGCTTAAATGAACAGCCCTGCCTGTATCTCAGGGTCACCTTCTGCAGCTACAAGCCACCACTAACACTAACTCATTTCACCTCTCTGTCTCCCCCCTTTGTGTTTTCGTCTGTGTTTATACTACCTGTGTTTTTCATCATGTCTTCACTGTCATGCACTTTATCCCTCCTACTTCCTTTCACTTTTACTTTCTTTTCTGACCATGCAACCAATCTAAGATTTGAAGGCTGGCTGAAAAAATAGCATTATACATTCACTGTCAGAAAGGCCAGAAAAGCTAAACAAACCCAGTCTATGTAGCCTCTTGTTTTGGAAACTTGAATAGTAAAATATCTTCGAGCACAAGTCTTGGGGATTAATCTGACAAAACATTTGAGGCTGGAATGGACTGAAAAAGAAAAAAGCCGACTGTAGCAGCAAATCCAAACTATAAGGTTATTTTTACATTATTTTTCATATTTTAGTTGTATTTAGATTTTATTTATAGTGTGTAGGATTTAATTTCCAGTTATTTATATTAGTGGTACTTTGATTTTAAGAACTTTCCTACAAACACCCGACAAATTAGAGACAAATTTTCATCAAAATGAACCCCACGATCCAATTAAACTCCTAATATTCCCAGTAATTACACAGAGCGTAGGATTTCAATTTCTTCCCGAGAGCTGTTTGATTGATCAGTGGATCAATACAGCAATTAATCACCTCATTAATTACATCAGGTGCTGATTGTGATCAGGTTGAAGGTCGAACTGCAGCGAGCAACGAGACAGTGCATTTGCTCGATGTTTTGTGGTAAAGCTTACATTTTTTGGGTCGCTGTTTCCTTAAATTATTATGGATCGTTGTCATTTTTCAATCTAATAGTAAATGTGTAATACACATTCACCACATTGTTAAATGTTTCAGGATGCTACGTCTAGCTGCTCAGAAAAAATATCTCAGTATTCCCATTTAATGGTTTCATTAGACATCACCTTTAAGAACATTTTAATTTCTTTTAAATCATATTCATATATAGAGAAATTAAGTCTCTCTGACTTGTATTATTACCTTAATAGTATAGTAAGTATTACAGTTCTGAGTTTGAATTTCCTCCTCAAAACTACATTATGCCCCTTAATGGCTTTATAAGACATAACATTTAAGAACTTTGATATTTCTAAATTAAAATTCAAGGGCTGAGAAATACTTTGCAAACCAGGTTTGAAATACACAGAGCAAAAAGAATAAATAATAAGATAATAAAAAGCAATGTATAATAAATATATACATATACTGTATGTTAGCAATAATAATAATAGTATAAGCAACATAATTTGCTTTGTATTCCCTGTACATTCAAAGTATTTTCAGTGTCTTGCTCCTTTATAGATTTTCATTGCCACATACCCAATTAAACACACACACACACACACACACACACACACACACACACACACACACACACACACACACACACACACAGAGAAAAAGAAATCATAATTCTTCCTGAAACAAGAAAACCGTAACATTTCTGAGCTTTTTATCTGCCCGTTATGCTGGTGTGGCTGGAAAAAAACACTTTTACTGGTGCCATATCTCTGGCAGTGTGCACACTGTGGAGTGTTCATCAGATATAAAGCGCTGATAACGAAGGCAAAACTGACAAAATTCCTCTGGGATAACATCCTCTCCCCTTGCTGATAGCATGCTGCTCACCTTTCTTTCTTTCTCACCTAGCTGCACACCGATGACTTGATAACACCAAGGCTCTATCAAAACATTACTCTCTCCCTCCTCCTTCCTTATTCCCCCTTTTGTGAAACCTCATTGTTTATCACACATAGACTGGAATGGCATTTGTTCCCTCTGGGGCAGCACTCATGGCTCGTGTGAGTTATATGGTTGTTGGATACTAATTGCATTAGCCCAGCGGGTTATTGAAGTTTTGCTTCACAACTTGTGGTCAGCGTAGAAAAAGATGACCTCCGTCACCAACCTAATCAGTAGGTTGAGCATCAGTGAGCGCACACAGACAGGGCGGTGAGTTGTGCGACGCAGCGTGGTTCCTATTAGTGTCAGCCACACAGGAAAATATGGAGGTTATTTAGCTTTAACACAGGAACGCAGAGCCGGAATCTTAACATTGAACTGTCGTGGTTAAGAGGCCCCCTGCTCTGTCGACTCTGAATGCTTCCAGGGTGGTAGCTTTGATGATGATTCGACTCTGAAGTTATATCAAAAGTAGTTTTTTTTATTTTTTATTCACTGTGTATTGTTGTATATAAATTTGCAAAGGAGCCAGTCTTCAAAATGCAGCTGCTTATATACGGCTTTACAGTACCTGGGCAGCTTACAGCAGAATCGTTTCTTATTAATTTTTTTTTATTTATTTGACTCTAAAGCTATGGGTTTCACCAAAATTGAATAAAATGCAGGATGTGATTAGAGTCTCATAGGGGCATTTGTGATTACTTTTATTAATAACATTTGTGGGCAGCTAATTAAATTGTATGACTGCACATGGAGGGGGCTGATTAAGTGTGGGGATTCAGAGGCCATGGAGATGACAGCAGGTCATTATTTAAGCCTCGGGCACTCTTAAAACGTGAGTTTAAAACTCTCACACATACAGTATCACATGTATCACAGATATTTTACATACAGGAAGTACACAGTAACTGATCATGCACAGAGACTCTCATTATTTCCTTCTTATCCACAGCTTCTTGAATTTGAAGTAAACTCGGGTCAAGCTTCAGAAAAGTGTCTCACTTCAAATGTTCAGGTGGGAGTTAGCGACGCCTAATGAGTTCAAAAACACACTCCAGTGGAGACCAGATTTCCAGGCAGTTACAGCTACGCAGAGTCTTTACAACCTTTTTTTTATTTACAGAGAGCATTTGTTTTCATCCTTGCTTTTCAAAGTGACTTACTGTCACACTGTTGTTATTGGAGGCATGAGACTGTTTACAGTAAAGAGGAGAATATATTTAGTACCTGATATATGAGAAGATGAATTGAAAGCAATAAATAGAGGAGCAGAGACAAAGGAAAGTCATCTTGGGGTTAACAGTGTGGAAGAATAGGATTAGAAATGAAAGAAAAGGGGGATCAGTCAACGCACTTCAAAACATACAAAGTCGTAGGAAAATCACTGTGCCGAAGACAGTGTGCCAAAGGAAAAGGAGTTATGTTATTTGGAAAATGATCTCAGGTATGATTGTGAGACAGGAGATTAGAGGAGAAGAGATGTAATCTTTACTTTCACTGGACTCACCACACAAGAGCCTGAAGAATCTGAGTCAGGGTGCTGAAGCAATCTCAATTTGTCGCGAGGGTGTCGGTCGTTGGACACAGAGAGTTAATGAGGCGAGGCCCTGAGTTCTAAGTCATTCTGCCACTGCTGCCGATCCCAGACCTGATTACTGTAATGAAAGAAGATTATTAATCAAACACCGCTATATATCCACACACACACATGCAAAGATTGAATCTCAAGCGCACACACAAACAAGACAAACACTTACAACAAAACAGAGAAAACAAGTGACACGCGAGTGATCGAGATAGTGCATACAGAGCACACACTGGAACATCACTGGATTGTTCCAATTGTTCTTCTAGACCGATAGACTGGAAGCAGTAAATGCACTACGCCAAGAAGGATTTTTAATAGAGTGCAGGAAAATGCCTGAGTGCTTCCCGACCTCCCCCTGCAGTCAGTCTTTGTTTCCCCACGATGTCAGAGTGCCTGAGCTTAGTGTTTACTAAACCATAATGCACTAAATAAACTATTTTTGGGTTCATACAAGTTTAATTAATTTGTCAGTTAACAGCACGGCTTGCAAAATGAAACTGAGTCACTTCTAGTTACATCGCAGAAAATGAAACAGGAAACAGAAATGAACTTTGTTACATGGTGGAGTGTGGAGGATGATTAGAGGAGTCTTACAGTCTGAGGAATGAAGCTGCTCCGCAGTCTGGCGGTATGGCAGCAGATACTTCTATATCTTTTGCCAGATGGCAGCAGGGTGAACAGACTGTGGCTGGGGTGGGTGCTGTCTTTTAGTATCCTTTGGGCTCCGTGCAGACATCTCACTTCACCAATATCACTGATCCTCGGTAGATTGATGCCAATGATATTCTGGATGGTTTTAATCTCTCGCTGCAGAGCCTTCCGTGAGATGTTTTGAGTCTATTGCTCTTCTGTAAAAGTTTACAAGAAATTCTCAAGCTCCTTTGGAAGTAGGACCTAAAAACAAACAAAAGTAAAGTTTTTCCTTGAAAAATGAAGGTTGAACTATGGCACAAAGAGAAAGGGGAGAAAGAGTTTACAGTTTTTGCTGCTTCAGTTGGAGGAAGGTAAAAGCTAGATCCAGGAAAGTTTCCTGCTCAAAATAAAACAAATATTTTGGTTGAATCTCTTGTGATGCATAAAGCCTTTTTAACTTGCGCAGTCAGGCCTGCCGTGACACAGGAGAGGAATTGGCCTGTGTACAGAGCAGACCGTTTGTCCGTCTGTCGCTTTGCTCCTCCCATAGAGAGCAGAGTTATTTTTCACTGAATTATCTCCCCTTAATGACCAAGGGATTCTAATTAAAGGCATGATTAGGGATCGCTCTTAAGCACCTTATTGGAAATTAAGTACAATCCATTCTGCCTGACAGCGAGTTTCGAGAGATGCACTTTTGCTGATCACCGTGTGAACAGCAGGGGGGAAGATGCTAAGTCTCGCCTTTTCTGTTTACACCGGCACAACAGTCCAGGCTTGTGCCTAGTTTTATCCACAGAAGTATTGTTCGGCTGTGTATCTTCAGATAAGATAAATAAGTACCCCTCCTTTCCTTCCCACAGAACTATAGAATGGATCATTATACATTTCTCACCCTCCATTTCCTTTAATTTTCCCTATCCTCCTCAGTAATAAGGTTAATGCTTCATCTATGTTATTTCTAAAGTGTTGTCCCCCAGGGGTGCACAAGTGAGAAAGTGGTGCAGTGGGAGCAGCCCCTTTTTCAAAGGTGCAAGAGTAAGGTGTTCATCTTAGCTCAGCCTGTGAGGAGAAGAAGTAATTAGAACATTTTTATCATGGAAGAATATAATTTTCGCTCTTCTCCTGACCAGCCTCTGTCAAATCTGATCAGTTGAAGTTAACCTATGATTGATAGTTACAGAGAGGTGATTCGTCCAATCACCTGCTCCTCTCCAATCGGTTATCAATCCCAGACAGATTTTTGAAATAACCCCTTTTGTGAAACTAACCATCTTTCTTTGTTCCATTACTACCACTGAGTGTATGAAACCACTTCCTGACATATTTCAAACTGATCCACTGTCAACAGATGGCGAGAATTACCACTATCTTGCTCTTGTAGACACATTTTTGATGCACGATAGCGGAAAGGGCGTTGTCATGATCTAATTAGTTAGTGGGAAAATGTTGTCATCGTGGCGACCCTAGTTCACACACATACAGTCAAGTAAAGTTATATGGTGAACAAAAGAATAACTTTGAAAGTTGTCTCATATATGTGCATACATGTTTTATCTTTTAAATGAGTTCTGAATGTCATGAAAGACTTTCTTGGATGGCCAGGCTAAGTCTAAAAAGACAACCTTGCATTTTTTTTTTATGAATGTGTCCTCTGGCCATTGCACAAAGAAATAAAATTGCATCCATACGGCCATATTGAATCTGCTCCATCTACTATACTACTGTATGCACGCACGCATGTACGCACGCACACACATATTCACGCACACACAGACACTCACTTTAATGAACCTCGATCTAGAGTATCAACTAAACACACAACAAAAACAATTCTATTGCGGTCTATTGATTTGCTTCATGCAGCAATAACAACTGTAGACTATTGATCCCACCTAATTCAGCTATACATTATTTGAAATGCTTTACTTGAGGCCTGAACATGCTTAAGACTCATCTTTTCCAAATAGGTGATCTTTTTATGTGCATTCTACAATGACTATGAATGATTTCAATGCGTTACTATATTTTCTTATCCAAATGCATGTTAAAAAGATAGACACTGACATAGTAATTAGACCTTTGTTTTCTTTAGTCCACTGGTCAGAACAGTGGAAATGAATCTATCCTGATGATCACAAGAGGGCCCTCTGTCATCAGCGAAGAAGAAATAAGAAGAAATGTATGTCTTGACTGACCCCTAACCCTAACTCTGCTGCCAAGCACGGGAGTCCATTCTCTGAATTTTAAAGATGCATGCTCTACAATTACTGCATCCTTCACTATTCTGACAAAGTTTCTTGAAAAGGTCACTTCTATCCTGTTGGAAATGAAAATCCTTTAGGAGAAGATTCTCTACCCTTTTGTAACCTTTACACAAGAAATCCCATTGGGTTGACTCATTGTGCAGTGGACGGGCTCATAAATCTATATCCTATGGAATGGATGT
Organism: Diplodus sargus; assembly: GCA_903131615.1. Lineage (NCBI taxonomy): Eukaryota > Metazoa > Chordata > Actinopteri > Spariformes > Sparidae > Diplodus > Diplodus sargus. The sequence goes on from CAEMYA010000009.1 coordinate 843,961, forward strand.
CTTTAATCAATGGCTTTGGGTGCTTGTCTTGTCTAATCACCCAGTCACACCCATTGATCATGACAGCTGGGTCAGAACTAGGGAAGCAATTACCAATTACAATACATGCTGCAACCGAGCTGTGTGTGCATGTGCATATGTGTAATTATGTGCATATTTGAAAGGCTGTATTGCCCGCACCACTGTCTGTATGTGTTAATTGAGCTGCAGTGGAAGTAAATGGATTATGGGGCTTCGGCTTTACCAGCTGATGTGTGGAGAGTGTGTCGGAGTTTGCAAGTGTGTGACAGAAAGGGTCAAATGTTCCCTGAGGGCCTCAGGCACTCCTGACCCTCTTACAACACCAATTTAACCACCGGTTAGTCCAAGTGTGGCATAGGGTGGGCTGTCGATGGTGGACTGTCGCCATGTCTGAGGCTTGTGGATGTGTTCAGGTGACATCTTAACTAAGTCTGCTCCTATCAATTAGAGTGAAGAGGCGAGAGAATGCGGCACCAAGGGGAGGCCAGAGGTGAGAGAGGGAACGAAGAGAAATACAGTGGAGAAACAAAGGGGCAAGACACATCACTGCTGAGGAGGAGGGGGGTGTTCAGCGAGGATCTGAGATAACTACACTGGACTTTATGTGTTACTTTAGAGTTGGGAGATGGTAGAAAAAATTACATAACAAGGAAGCACAAACAATCATTAAACTGTGATCTTCATTCACTTCTCAGAGTTATTTAAATCATACAGAAAATCACACGTGTAGATGCTGCTTTTTTTTCGCTATGACTAATTACACTGTCGCTAATTACATATTTACGGATTATATGTTATGTGTAGGGCAACCTCCACAAACACAAGGAGTATAGAATTAAGATCCAGCGAGACAGAGACTATGAATATGAATTGAGACAAATATGAATCAATACTTTGTGAATGCATTGCCTGTTCTTGCCTCAGATGTTCAGCAACATACGTACTGAATGTAGGAAACTTGAGCTTGAATGCAATAAAATTTGCGACTAGACGGCCGACATATTCTTTTCCAGAGCGGACAAGCCAAAAGCAAGCAGTACGTCACCCACCGATGATTACGTTAATTAGTTAAATTTACACCTAAACATTAAAAAGTTAATGTCAGAGCTTATCAATACTATTATATTTAATAATTTATCCCTGGGTCCAGTTTTAGCTGCGGGGCATCGACAAACAACTCGAAAGTGAACCCTCTTCATCGAGCCTTTAGCCGCATCCCTGGAGGATTCATGCACAAAAACAGAAACATTTCATATTTTTAAAGTGTTAAAGTTGCACTGACATCATCATCGAGGCTTTCACAGTTAACGTTTACCAACACATTTGTACATAACGTGACTGTTTGCAGAAGGTGGCGGTGTCACATTTACCAAACTAATGAGAGAGCAAAGATGACAGACAGAAGAAAAAGTTTAGATTTTGGAGATGAGCACTTTGCAGCATTTCTAACTGATTCCTCCTCCTTCCAGCTCGTCTCCTCTTTGTTCTTCTCCCTTTTTGATTGTGTTTGGAATACTTTCACTGCTTGAAAAGCCACTATTAGTGTGACTGCTGCTTGGCAAACAAATGTGCTTACATGCAAAAAAAGGAAAAAAAAAGATTAATAAATGAAATAAAATATGAATAAACAGACCAACACGGCTTATAATATAAAAGTTGACATCTTAATACATACTGGCCATTCAATGGGTGCTCCATCACAATCAGCCTCAGATATAGATGTAGTGGGCTTCTTGTGTATCAGACAGTGCTTCATCAATCTTAGTGGCGCTGTTCCCACAACAAAAAGGAGAGGAAAGCAAATTGCTGTATTTAATTAATGCACCGCCTCCTTTGTTACACTGCTGCTCAGCATCTTTTAGTCCATGGTAGGAGAGAAGGAATGAGAGAAACTCATTCTCGCCGCGCTTTACACACGGAGAGCACAAAGAGGGAGAGTGAGAGGTAAAAAGATGGAGATGGAAAGAGGGGATGAGGAGAGAGAAAGAGCGAGAGGGTCTAAAAAATGAATGGCCGAGCAGAACGGGCTGCATCCATCGGCAAACTTTATAATGAATGTCTAAGTTTGGCAAGCATGATGGATGAGTGGGGAATGGTGTTTGTCACAAATGCAATCTTCTTTGAATCGCTCTGCTGTTTCCCGGTTCAGGGCGAGGCCTCGTGCGCTTGTGCTGAACCAGCTAGAGCGTTGCCCTAATCGTGTCATTAACGTTTAATGATCTGACAATTAACTCAGTGACTACAGAGCACATATTTACAACACATTTCTCATATCAGTGTGTGTAAATGTTAATCTCGTTACACTTGTTTACAGTAACATATTGGACAATTAAGACATAACCGCGGCATATTCAATTACCTTTGAGTGATGGGTTGTAGCTGCCGAGCTGAAGTGACACAAAGCTGGTGGTGATGGTGCTCACAGCAGGTCGGAGGGAGCTCACTGTGTGTTAGTTTAACCGGGTCGGTTTGGTCAAAAACCCCTGATGGTTGAAAAAAAACAAACAGATTTTCTAACCTCAGCAGCAGAATATATTGTATAGTTAATGTTACGTCATGTGTGGCTGAACACAAGGGCGGTAATTATTCAGTCTGATCCCTGAGTTGAGTACCATGGCCTATTTACTGGCATAGTGGGAGCAGACATTTTGTTGTCATGATCTAACTTACTATTATTTTTTCTGATAATTTATTTACTGCATCTACTATTGAGATCCTTGTGTATGTGTAGGTGTGTGTGTGTGTGTGTGTGTGTGTGTGTGTGTGTGTGTGTGTGTAGCTAGAATAGATTAGAATTAGAATAGGTAGCTGTTCAACTTTTAACATCAGTCCACCTTAACTGAGCCTGGATCCAGCCTGTTGCTACCTCTGGGGCTACTACATCTTTTAACCAACAAATGGGCTGAAATATTCGCACACTGCAAAGCTTACTACAAACTTCATACTGACCGTCACACACACACACACACACACACACACACACACACACACACACACACACACACACACACACACACACAGACACACTCTCTCTTTTTCCTTTTCTCTTGCTGACATTACACACACAGACTATGCTCTGAGTTATTCCTAAAAGAAGTTCAAAACTAAAACGAATTTTAGTTTGATAAACATCTACAATATAATTTTTTTCAGATTCCCTTATGCTTTGGCCTTGCAATACACTGGTATACAGCAATATATATATGTATTTTTTCAGTTTATCAATTCAGCATTTCCGCCAAATAACTCTGGGACCTCCAATATGTTCCATGCAGTGAGGTACACATCTTTTGGCCAGGCCTATAGACATGTAAGTCAGTCCCAGACGTACTAAGTTATGAAGCCATAGTTGTGGTCATTTGAATGTTGGAGTTTCCCCAATTGGCCATGAATTGGCACAAACAATCCTCAGTTACATCCTAAGGAGGCTTTTACAGCAGCTTGGATACTACTATCAGAAGACTAATGAGTTCTGCTTCTGCTTCATTGCAACGTCTCTTTCAAATCAAATTTCATGTGATATTAATTTGTAATTAGTAACATTATATTTCCAGGGGGTCACATTATAGACACTACCAATGACTGTCCATGTAGTGATTTGGCCACAGTTTTAGCACACTGATAACCAGGTTTTGACCCCATCTTATTAAATATGGGACAAAGAGAGCACTGGCATTGGTTGCTTAGGTGTCAGAGTCAGTATCAAGAAAGAAAAATCAGATCAGAGTATTCGTAATGTAAACATATATAGACTTTAATAACGGCTCACTATCTGTTCTGTGCTTTGTTAAGTCAGAATACATATCGTAGGCAAATTATTACTTCAGTTGGTTTTTGTTTTTAACGTACGTAAGGTTTTCACCTACAATACTATAATACATATTTTTGCAATGGATTTGACAGAGGTTGTTGTGTGCATGTAAACCTTTGAACAAAAAAAATCCACTCTCTATTCAATCACACTAGATTAGGGCTGCACAACAATGTAAAAGAAATCATATTTTGATTATTTTTATGGACGTTACAACTGCGCTATGATTCATCATGTCAAACCTTCTTTAGTCTGTGAGGTTTCTTCAGAAAGTGCAGTTGGTCATTTCACCTTTTATCCAAACTGCCCACTGCCACTGAATAATACAGTCTCCCACAGTCCGCTTGGTCTGAAGGACGAACAGCAGGGTCCATTTCTCAGAGATGTGGGTGGCCGGCTGCTTGGCCACCCATCAATATCATGCAAGTATGTTGCTGTGACCTGCCATGCGTGTCCCCTCAGCTTAGATCAATAACACGAACAGATTGTACACCCCCTCAAACCCCCCCATCCCCACCTTCGCTCTCTGAGGGATTAGTGTGTGCCTTTTCAACATCATTATCATATATCCCCTCTTTGAAAGGGCAGTGTCAGCGAGACTGTTGGAACACTACAGAAATTCAATTGATAGAATAAGCTCTATGGAATGTAACAGGATGGAAAGTAGTTGAGTGGAACTTGTAATGAAGCGGTCACATAATGGATCCAAGTGTGACTTTTTATATATTTTTTTAATTTTCAGATGAATGCATTTTCGTGTTAATTTTAAAAATTACCGGATGATATTGTAATGCAGTTGCGAGAGATGAAACAGGCTCTTGCTCTCTGTATGTAGAGCAGGCAGCAGCTCTACGTTTTAAAAATACAAAACACAACAGCAAAAACAGGAAATCATCACTCAAACACACACACACACACACACACACACACACACACTCTGGGTCAAAAACAACCAAAGGAGATGGGCCACACGCAGCAAGTCTCAGTGGAAAAGAGGACACGTGGGATGAAGGGGGAAGAGAAAAGAGAGGAAGGAGAGGTGTTCACCTTGAGAGTGCTCATCCATTACAGGAAGGCTGAGGCCTGCTCTGACACACTGTCACAGTGATGCCACCTCTACACCAGCCCGAAAGGTCACCTAGCACTTCACTGCTCTGCTTCAAACACAAAACACACACACTGCATTTGTGCATTCACAAAAACGCAGATGGACACACTCCCATCTGTCGCCCTATCGCTGACAAGTCACTGCTGCTGCCACGCAGACACAAATAAGCACAGATATTCGCAGACCTACTGTACAGCAAGTGTCAGAGGAAGATAATGTCACCAGGCACTTTTAAATGAAAACTGCAAACATTTTGATATTTTGCATTCCTTTTTGCATGTGAGCATTCTTGTCTCTGGACCGAAGTATAATGCAACCATTTTATATGTGTTACCTTATTCAGTAGCTGTGAAGGTTGTTGTTTTTCACTCAGCTTGCTCCTGCATGATAGTTGTTTTGTAAAGTATTGGGTCTGCATTAAGCAATTAGTAGGAGGTGTGAATCACTGAGTACAGTAACGCACAATATGATAAGATGACCATGATGATGACACTAACACGATACCGAGATTCTGCGTTAACCAATATATTACAAGACAATCATCTAACAATACATCAAAATATCTGAAGAATACCCCTAAAAAGTCCAAGTGCAGGAATTATGCTTTTATTTGTGACATTACATTGCATTGAATTAAGATAAAACAATATATCAGAAAGTGTGCAGAGTCTTAGCTTTGTGCCTCTTTATCACACACACTGACTGCAACTTGTCCATGCTCGTGTGCCATCATTTAAAATGAGTTGAATTAAAATGTTTAAAGAAAGAATAAAACTATGGCTCACTTAATTCTTTTCGATCTGTGTGAATTTACTTTTATCACAAGTTTACACCAGAAGGAGTTATGAAGTAGCGACTCTGGTGACTTAAATTGTTAGAGGAATCCATTTAGAGCACCTACATGTTTTCATGAAAATACAAAAATTTTAGACTGTCGCTAGGCGGTTGCAATACACTATATTGCTATATCGACTTTATTCCATCCCAAGTAATAAACATATTTAACATTTGAACTCACACCTTGTAAAAAAAACTATGAATTTCTGAAGCGTGACCTTGTACATTCCTTCCATGCTGGAGTACATGGTAGAAAAAACACAACAATCTTTTGCATTTGGATTGAAGAGCAGAAAGAAAGGCAGCGCGCCACAGCATTTTACTGTTCGACAGCACGTTATTATCACTTAGAAAGATGTTAAATCTTCAGTTCAGTTTTATATTTCTGTTTTGACTTAATGTGGTAAAAAAAAAATGCTCAAGTGTTTTCCTCTTTCAATTGTTCCCTAATGGCTGGATAGATGCAGGCAGTCTAAATCTGACAACCATCACAAGGCAATCACTAGCTTTCAAAATTAAATGGCATACCAGAATAAGAACAAAAAACAAGAATGTTTCTTAACATGTGGCTGAAGGGCAGCAACGCTAGAGATACATTTGCTGTTTCACAAAACAAAACATCTTACGCTATTGTTCACACCGTCAATTAGTAACTAAAGTGACCACAAAAGAATCACTTGCCATCAGCATTCACGTATCTGCTGCTCACAAATAATCTGTGATTAAGACCAAAATACGGAAGAATACTTATAATGCTGTTTTAATCTTAACCAAACATTCAGATGTTTTTGCCAGTACCAAATAAAGTGCAGAAACTTCATCCCACAAAGTATTAAAACAAAATGAGAAGGGCTGGACTATAACCTTACCACGTCCTGTAACCTCAGTATCATTGCTCTGGTAACTTGGCGGTGCTTCTCAGGGCCTAATTATTGAGTACATTCTTTGATTATTATTTTTTTTTGATAATTAGTACTTAGCTATCACAGCAAGTTAAAAGCAGATGTTTACAGTAAACACGCCTACCTATAATATGTTCTTAAGACAAAACATCAGCCTACAAAAAGTCAGGCCTGCAGCTTTTACAATAGGTGTAAATGAAAGCTAATCAGCTGTTTGGTAAATGCCATAAAACACCAGAAGAAGAATAGCCTTGTGCACTTCAGCATATCTACAGCTGAATTGTATCTAGGCCCTAATGTACGAGCGAGACAGAAGTTTCATCATCTTCATGAACCCTCAATTGGATTTCTATCGGTCTCAATTGAAACAATCATTATTTCTATTAAAAAGTACAATTTGACTTGCAATAAATTCCCCTTAGGCTATAACCTTAAAGAAGTTACAATTGACAGCCAATTGATTCAGTTTCAGCAAACCTACCAAACCCTCTAGCTGGAACTCCGATTGAGAAATAAATGAATAACTATAACTACAATTAACAGATAAATAGCCAGTAATTGTTAAGGAGTTGGAGTTCTGAATTGTCCTGATGCAACATTAATGGGACCAGCATGTATATTCCAAAGCATTTATTGAAACTATAAGTAGACTAAAACACAATTTTTAGTCTATCTTAGTACCTATGTAGCCTAATACCTAAGAAGACGAGCATGTGAGTTTAGGTTTCTTTCCTCTGCCTCTCTTCATTCCGCATGCATTCTCATGAACACACGTGATAGGAAAAGAAGGTATGTGAAGCAGAAGCTCTGAGATTCCTCTCTGTGTGTGAATGTGTTTAAGGCCCATAGAAAGGGTGTCTGAAGAATAACAAAGCCAGGCTACAGAAAAGGATGTTTTGCATGCGAGACGCAGGATCTCTGTGACAATATAACTGACATCAAATTAGCAGTGTGGCTGCCCAAAAGACATCACATTGAAAAAAATCTCAGTTTTTAAAGTTTAATCAGTATGTATACAATGATACGAATTAACGTGTTTAGCTGTGTTTTGCTATGCTGTCTATGTATTCCCAATTACCTGTCTATGTGCTGCTTTGTTGGCTGGTATTTCCAATCGGTTGTGGATGAGCCCAGCTGGGAAGAGTTGTGGTTCAGATGTTGAATAATGCAGTCTTTACTGTGCAGGGTTTCGTCGGTGCAGGTTGGAGGCAACTGCTTGTGCTGTCAAAAATATCAAAATATTGATACTTATTGATTTCGCAGTATTGATACACCAGTGGCTGTGTGTTTTTTGCTCTCCTCTTCAACAGCGAGTTGACACTTGCTCTGCTGCAGTGCCCACATAGCCCAAACCTCCTCCAGAAGTGAATTTAACTTAGATGCTGTAGTTCTTAACATACAGAGCAGAATCCTGGTTGTATTTATCTTTTAATAAAAATCTAAAATGTTAGGCCCTCAATAGTCAGTTTTCCCTGTGCTATCAATCATGGCATTGAATGTCATTGTATTGTATCCCAGTTTGAAATTCCAGTACTGTGATAACACCGCCCTGCAGGGCTTTGCGTTGTGGCTGCTGCTGCTGCAGCTAGCCAGAAATCTTAGGCAGACTCTTGCGTCACTGGCAGAGAAGTTTGGTGCGTCTGCTCCTAACAGACTATATGTCAGAGATCCATCAGAGAGGCAAAGACACAGAGAGTAAGAGAGAGTTACAGTTAAAGGAAGTGATTGGATGAGAATTTTTACTGAGTATGGCTTTTAGGTCTCAAAGTAAAATGTAGTTTAGTTGCTTCTTTGAATCTTTTACATGTTCTGATTAGCTTTATATGTCCTGTGGGCTGTGTGGCTGGCTGCGGCTCAGGGGTAGAGCCAGTGTCTTGCAGTGTATGAATGTATGAATTTCTGTAAGTCACTTTGGACAAAAGAGTCTGCTTAATGTAAATCTATAGACCTCAGGTGCATGCAGTTGGTTAAGTGTAAATGAGCGGTATGTTTTTTTGATATTGAGATGTTGGCTTTTTTTCTGACCATCATGGAAGATGCTGCCAACAAATTGTCATTTGCCTCCTCTCTAGGAGACATGACAGTGATCACTTTCTTGAAAACTTTAATTCAGCAAATGTAGGGCCATTATCTCCCCTGTGACTCTTTCACTCACTGTTTGTTTTCTCATTCCACTGTCAAAGAGAGTGTCAACCAAATGAGGATAGAGAGAAGAACATTAGAGATTAAAGCACAGCGCGGCAAGTGTGAGTCAGAGAGGTGAGAGAGGGTATGACAGGCACACTCACTCTGCTTCTTTAGGATCTGGAGAGAACAGGTGGTGTTATGATATCAGCGCAGTGCTTCAGAGGCTGCCTAGCACAAATGTTCATCTAAGCGGCCAGTTAGCGGTTACCGCAGCATCTGCTTGCAGAGAAGAGCCTCACAGCAGGACATTTAAGACCATCAATAACCCAGTAAACCTGCAGGCTTTCTGCAGTGTGGAGGTCGGCAGACTGCATTTTAGGAGTAGTGTTTCTGAAATCAATGGGAAACAGGTGCATTACTAATAGTCTTTTCATGAATCATGGGAAATGTAATATTCAGTTTGCCTATTTTGCACTTTTTTTTAAAAGCTGTATTAAAGCCCTGTGAGTTTTGTTAACCTGTCTTTGGTGTCGATAATCGGTGAAAAAGTTTACATTCACGTTTTTCACCAAGGTGATTGAGTTTTTAGTGGCTATTGCATCTTTAATGTATCATAGCAAAAAAGAGTTTTGCCATGTCTCCAGTAAATGTCATCACATCTCTATTTTGTCTGCTCTAATTCATATCAAACCTCTACAGTAACTTGCATCATAACGCCCTCAAGAGAGCGATCAATAGGTTTGAAGTGCAGACAGCTTCCATGGGCTTCATCAATTATCCACAATAATAGTAAATGCTGCCAAGGGTATTATAGCTTTCATACGACAGTCACAGTTTCACTTTTTTCTACACCAGAGAGAGCACAGATCGCACAACACTGATTAACCCTCTGATTAAGACAAGAGTTGCCATAGCAACCAGTAAATCACTGCTCCAAAAGCCATGCCTTATGGAGATTTATGGCACAGCTGGAATTGACTATGGGTAATGTGACTGCTGTGATAAAAATGTGTATTGATGGCATGTAAAACATTGAGGAATTACTGTATTCCTGCAAGAGACTGTGTCAGCTGTCATTATAGTTACGTCCAGTTTTTTCATGTCTTAAAATGCAAATACACTTTGTGCACTGGGGCACAGTCATGTTGGAACAGGAAGGGACAATCCCTAAACTGTTACCACAAAGTTGGGAACATGGAATTGTCCGTCTCTGGGTATGCTAAAGCATTCAGAGTTAATTTCACTGGAACTAAGGGACCAAGCCCAGCTCCGGAAAAACAGCCCCACACCATAATCGCACCCCCCCACCACCACCAGCACCACCAAACTTTACACTTGGCATAATGCAGTCAGACAAGTACTGTTCTCCCGGCCACCACCAAACCCAGACTCGTCCATCAGATTGCGAGATGGAGAAGCACGATTCGTCACTCCAGAGAACGCGTCTGCACTGCTCTAGAGTCCAGTGGCAGTGTGCATCACACCACTGCATCCAACGCTTTGCATTGCACTTGCTGATGTATGTCTTAGACCTGCAGCTGCATTGCCATGGAACCCATTCCATGAAGCTCTCTACATGCTGTCCTTGAGCTAATCTGAAGGCCACATGAAGTTTGGAGGTCTGTAGTGATTGACTCTGCAGAAATTTGGCAACCTCTGCGCACTATGCGCCTCAGCATCCGCTCCATCATTTTAGATGGCCTACCACTTTGTGGCTGAGTTGCTGTCATTCTTAATCGCTTCCACTTTGTTATAATGCCACTGACAGTTGACTGTGGAATATTTAGGAGCGAGGAAATTTCACGAATGGACTCTTAGCACAGGTGGCATCCTATCACATTACCACACTGGAATTCACAGAGCTCCTGAGAGCGATCCATTCTCTCACAAATGTTTGTAGAAACAGTCTGCATGCCTAGGTGCTTGCTTTTATACACCTGTGGCCATGGAAATGATTGGAACACCTGATTTAAATTATTTGGATGGGTGAGTGAATACTTTTTGCAATATAGTGTATGTGCTAAAAAACACTGACTGCAACTTACCGCCAGGCAATCTTGCAAAACCCTATAATATGTTCAATGAAGAAATCATTTTCAATCAATATGGAACGCAGCTATATTAAGGTTAGAGAAAGAGTGTGGTTATGTGACGTAAGTTGGCATATATGGTCAAAGTTAAAGGGACATTCCGGTGTAAGTTTAATCCATGGTCTAACACACCTTGACACCGAGTAAGACCATCAGCAGACCGTTAGTTTACGTAGTTTTAGCAACCTCAGAAATGACCGCATGATAAAAATACATTTTAGTATACGCCTCCAACAAGAAACCGCTATCAAAAAGCCATAAATAAAGCTCAGAACAGCACCAAACTTCAACAACAGTATGAATAGGGTCTCAGAACATAGTTCGAGGCATCAAACCTCTGCTGGCTTAGCCGGTTTTCTATTGTAAAGTGAACACAACTCACCACTCTCCTGCAAGACATTTAGAGCAGTTTAGTTAAGATTGTGTTCACAGTTAAAATAAATAGAAGGGCAACATTAATGGCACCGCCACATCTGTACTGCACATCCTGCATCGGGGCTGGTCGTTGGCATTGAATGTACATAATGAGGAGCTGACTTGTCAAATATGGATGTCATTTTTTTCTATAGGGCAGGGTTTGGAAGAAACCTCAAGGATTTCTGCTTCTTCAATAAATCAGTCTTACTTTAATGTTAACTTAACCTTAAAATGTTTTATGTGACAAACAGGTAAGAAAAATATGTAGAGGGACAGCATTTATCTGCATTTCATGTGTTTATACTATTATCTCATCTAGGCTACCAACACTCCTTGTCATTTATGATTTCAACTGCGAAATACAAGATTTGGTGGACCTACAATTCTCTCTGCTGCCTCCCTTGACAAATTGTCTGGTGCCATCACTTGCAATGCTTTGCCAAAACCACTCAATTGTGTCTCTAAATCATAACCATCCATAAACCATCCCGTCCTTACCAACTGTGTTGTCGCCATAAAATGCCAAGTGCACTAAACAACCCTAAAATGAAATTCGATAACCTTGAAATGTTGATTGTTTGCCCTACATGTACGTCATAAACACCTGCTTGCCTATACTTAAATAACGTGTCCAAGTATTTAACACATCTGAATGGCACCAGGACAGGTCCTCCAGCCTGTTTACTGTTGTGTGGCTGTTTCATCCTGTAACTGTACATGCAGGTGTGTGACTTGTCCAGCTGATGCATGATGAGGCTAACTTGTTTCTCGGCCACAGGGGAGGAAGTAATATGGAAGATGATGCCATCTTGCATTCTTAACTTCAGGGTCTCGTTAGATCACCCGAGCTCTGGCAGTTTGAATTGTTAAGTTTAACCACTTTTTTCCTGTTCCAAGAACATGAGACACAATTTTTATCCACATTGTATTACATAGAGCTGGGGTTGGACACCGAACTCTGTTAGTTTAAGGATACTGACCATTCTCATCATGTCCATCACTTCTCACTAAATCAAACGGTGCCAAATTTTGCTACCTCATAGCCCATCTTTAGAAAAGAGAAAGGAAGACAAAGAATGAGACAGTGAGTCAGGGCAATCATCTATCCTGAGGAAATACCTGGTCAAACACAAAATATAAAAACCAAAGCATATGTTTGACAGCCTTCACACCAAGTTCCCTGCAGCGCCAGCAGCTGCTGTTCGCACGCCTGCAGACACCCCTGCACTCGAAATGTAGAGCTTAACCCCTTTATTAACGGAGAAATCTTAATTGTAGCATCCAACGCTTTCGGCGAGAGGTAATTAATTAGCTAGTTGGAGAAATTGTTGCTGGAGATAACTGGACTTTTTTCACTGTCTTGATTGCCATTATTTTTAGCATTTAAACTAGCATTAGCCAAAACTCAGCTATTGGCTGCGTCCTGAATTCTTTACCAAAATGCTGTATATACAATTTTTGTCACAGTTATTTCTATTTTATATATAGTCCAATACTGTGCTGATATTAGTTTAGATATCAGTTGCTACATTTTAGTTTAGTTATCCAGTTTGAGGTAAGTGCACAAAGTAAGAACAGTCTGTCAAGGTCTATCTTGAAGAAATGCCAGTGTTACACCTGATTTAACATTACGTTTTTTGTTATTACAGAGAGACTAAAGTTATGGTTGGGTGCCAGCACCGAATTCCAGATACCATATCGGCACCGTATCAGTCATCTTCTTTTTCAGCACTTTCATTTTGACTTATCCCAAAACAAGAGGCCAGGAGTCACTTGCATCAGCAGCCAATGGGCTGAATTTAATATATATACTGTACTGTGTTTTCTTTAAACAGTCATAGCCTCTTGACATTTAAGTGGTGAACAAATGTACAACAGAACACACTCATGATAGCATCTAAATGTGGCAAATGTGCAAGTTAGACTTCCCTAGAGACTTTACACAAAAATATACCATGCCAAAGCACAGGTCACTTCACAGGGCCAAGCCCAGCTGATTAGAAAAAGAGAGGATGAAACGAGTTAATAAACAGAAGATTCAAGAACTGTAATATTACAGCGAGGAACAGCTGCTGTCCAGGCTGCAGAGTGAGAGAAAGGAAAAGGGAGGGGGGAAAGGAGCACTGAGAGAAGGAAAAGGTTAATTGTATCCAAGAATACTTACGACTGTTTGCATTTTCCATCATTCGCCAAGGATCACCTCAAGGTTCCCTGACCTTTTGTTTGCTGCCTAATGAAACCCATGTAATAAATCACACCGTGACACACCTCTTCCTTCTCTCCAACTCCTACTTATGTATTTACTGCTGCTGGAAGTCCATGTGCCACTTCTCTGTCTCCATCTAGTCCTTCTTCTTTGTCTCTCTCTTCTATTCTCTCTCTGCCCGTGTGTCTCTCCCTTTTGTGGACCCTGGGTCTGCATTAATAACACTGACACTCCAAACGGGGGAGATAAAGGGAAGTGAAGATGGGAACCAGAGTCTCTCAATATGTGCACTTCATCATATACCAGACAGCCACTGAAACAAGAGGAGGGGGATGCGATGGATTGCGGAGGAAACGGGAGAGGGGAGGTGTTGTTGTTGGAAGTGGAGGCACTAGAAGATGGAAGGAGAGGGAAAGGGGTGATGTCATGATGTTGGTGGGTTGGCTAGAAGGCGAATGGGAGGAGGATGGGACAACTTGGGTTAAAGATGTTTGCAGGAATGGTTGAAAAAGAGTTGGAAAGGTCATGTTCAGGTATCATGGGATTTAAGAAGTCTCTGTGAGATCCAGAGCAGTTGAAACAGCGCCAGTTGAAGTTGGCACGTTTCTTCAGGTTAACAGTGAACAGAGACACACATGGAGGGGCAGCCGCTGCCGATTTAAAGACAAAATGGCAGAGATAAAGAACACACATCACGCTGCTTGTTCCATCCAAGCTGTTTTTAATCGTCAAATCTAACGATCTAACTTTTATCTTCATCAGCTTATCATGACATTAAGCTTAGTTGCTTCTGTATAATTGGCACCGTCTCCACACTGTCAACCGATGGTGGTCAAGATTAATGATGGTGCGCTGCTAAAAAGCATAAAAATAGACTGCTAGCAAAATATATATATATTTTTACAATCTGTCGACGTGAGTTGTTATTTGCACCAACTGTATTTATCATCTACACATTCATACACCGTCAGAATATTACATGCATAACACTGGCTGTCTTAGTGTTAGTTTAAAAGTTTACCTTTTTAAGTATTGACACACATTGACAAAAAGAGTTAAAACTTCTTTTAAGCCGCATTGGCAAGTTTAGATGGGTTTTTAAAGGGTTTTTTAAGCAACAAGAAGTTAGAGAATTTCTCTAAATCAATATTTTGATATCAACTAGGGATGTCAGTTTTGGATGACTTCGTTTTCAATAGCCTGAAACCCACTGAAGGTCCAAAATTGTAAGAGAGTGACTATTGAACCTCATTTTCAAGTCATCAAATACTGATGCCTTGCATCTAAGCAAACAACTGGTTATTTTTACAATTTTTTTTAACGGTGCAAAATGATTTGAAATGAAAAAGGAGCTTTCCTTTTAGTCCTGGACTCAATTGACTCGATGAGCTACAGCGCACCATGTTGGCTGTCTGTCCGATGCCCATTAAATGGTATTAATTGCCTAATAATCAAGAAGAAAAGTGCAAAATGACGTGAAATACAAGAGGAGCTTTTCTTGTAGTATAGTGCTCAATTGAATCAAAGAGTGAGGAGCCAGTGGTCTAGAATGACTGGTCTTATCTCCACACTTGGAGAGAGGAGCACACTGGACTGCATCTCTGTCTGCAGCACTAATGAAGTTAGTTGTAAAGTTTGCTTTTAGCCAGCAGTTTATCAGCGTTTACGCTAGCTTGTCTTCTCTTATCTTGAATTTTCACTCATGATTCATCTTCCTTGAAGTGCTCTTCTATACATTTCGTCTCAGTAGCTCTCGATGCAATAATCTACTCTACTACCACATAACCTACATACATTTGAAATCCTCGCCCAGCCAATCTTTATTTGTTTAGTGCCAATTCACAACAAAAGTCATCTCACAACGCTTTCCATTGGCAGCATATCTCGTCAGACCAGCTCATCACACTTTCTCCCCTCCAACTAGCCTAGATCATCCTCAGACATGGCAGCAGGGTGTTTGTTCTTAATATGGTACAGAATAGTGCCCGCGCTCTTAAACTGAAGAGTTGCATCATATCTATTAACTTAGAAAATGTTCCCACTCTTTGCTTCTTTTAGCAATCTTCTCTAGACTACATTTATTTATTTTTTTACTTTGACTTTAACTTTGAACTTTGGTTCATCGCATTAATGTTACAAATTAGTTCTTTCATTGCAGTGTGTCCTGTCCAGTAGAATATAGAATATAATTAAAGGCATTTTTTTCACTTTCTTTTTCCAGTGCAACTTCAGAAACGATGGACATACCGTGAGAAACTTTGATAGGGATGAACATGACTTCCTGTCCTGTGTCAGATAATCTTTAAAGAGACAACTTGTTGCAGTCATGAACAAGAGCACAATATTACCTCGTCATCATCAGCAACCCTCTCCCTCTCATTGTCTTCGTCATTATCAGCATCATCTCCTTTCAGTTGCAGGGGGACAGTTGCACATATTCAACTGCCTCCTTTCCCTTCCCACACAAAAATATGTCTCCAATAAATCTGTTGAAAAAAAGAAAATAGCCCACACTTTGTTTTCAGAAGCAGATTGTTCAAAACTCCCACCATTAATTAACGACACAGAAAGACATAGGGAGAGCGAGAGGCACAGAGAAAGACAGATCCTCACTTGCTTTAATTGGAACAACATCTCACAGCATACAGAAGTGTCGTACTGTTCGCATCAGCATGGCCCTGTTTCCCTTCGTGCCTCCGCGTGCCCTGCTTTTCCCCACATCTTCGCTCACTCCTCGCTCCCTTCAATTAGCACCGGCCAATCAGTAGCCTAATTAAGCATTTTTGTGACTTCCTGCCTCTCTCCCCTCAAGCTGATGAACATTTAGCCATCTCCCAATTAAAGGGATATTAATTAAAATTAACGAACAACAAACACCAACTGCAGGCTCATCATCTCATTCAGTGTTCTCTATTGACACGCGTGGGAGCGTCTCTCTTATGAAATAGAGACGCTGACCTTCACTGAGACACACTGAAGGACACAGTGTGTGGATGGTACACATGTCATCCATGGTATTATTCGGTCTGCGTTTGTTATCACCACGACTTTCACCAAATGTGCATGTAGCACATTGTTGACAACAATGTAAAAAAGATTCTTCCCGAGCTAATCCCAGCCAAACCCTCCCTCTTCCCGTCCCTCCTTTTGTGCGGCGCATTCCTTCACAAACCGACTAAGTAGAAGCAATGAGTCAAGGCAGCCATGCGTGGCTCCTGCGTACAGCTCTGTGGGCTTTGTTTGAGCTTGAGGATGCTCAATGAGACGCAGAGAGTGTCATTTCTCAGGCCTGTCCCACAGGCTCGCCGAGAGGGCGGAGAGGGGAAAATGGAAGTGTAACAAACAGACTGTTCAATTAGGGGCGGAATGGTGTGAAATTGCCTCCAAATGATAAGCCTCTATTATAGCTGTGGCTGTATACTTGCCTGGTAGGTGAGTAGCTGTATATCTCGGGGAAGAAAACACAAATTTGGGAGACGGTATCCATGGATGCATCTTTACGGTTATGTCAAAACAAACATTATAGATGTGTGCAAGTCAGAAAATGTGGTAAATACAGACATTATTGAGTTAGTGTGAGCAGCTCAGTATCTTATTGCAGAGGGGACTTGTAATGTGCGAGGGTGCACAACTCCGCCATCCGCTGCATGAAAGCTACACTCAGTTGCCAGTTTATTACATGAGTCTAACATAACAGTCCTGCAATAAATCATCCCTTCATCAATGTTAGAATGTTTCAGAGGGATGTTGTTTCAACTGTAGGATCAGTTTGTAGGATGTGGTTTGCGATGCTGTTGAACTGGGTTGTTTTATGCAGTGTTGTGTTTAGCCTACTCTCATTGATATAAATGAGTTGTCACTAAAAAACACAATAAAATTCCAAAGCACCGCAAACTGCAGCCTCCAAAATGAGCATCGAGTTGATTTAACACCTCTCTAAAATAGTTTACCTTTCACGAAGGGAGGATTTATTGGCTTTGGTTTATTATTCAGTGATTTGTTATATTCAGTGTATGTTCAGTATAACTAAAACTTACTGATGCAGATGTTTTATCATGCCTCATGCAGTGATGGATTGTTATTTAACTGCTGCACTCAAGTACAGATTTGTTTTTGTTTATTTTATCGGAAATCAGATTAAAGTTCTCAATATCGGCAAACTCATGTCAACACCTTCTCAACTCGGAAAGTCACAATTTTGGTTCAGGAGTTGCAGAGTTAACGTCATATGAGCCTGAAACATGGTGGACATTTGTTGATGGTAACATGTATATTTGTGAAATATATTTCATGGCTTAGATGATCCGTTTCCTTTGCTACTCCTTGTTAGTCAAACGCTGGAAACAGCTGTCTGTGTTTTATTTAAATGCTCTGAGCGATGAAATGCAAAAACATTGCCTGTGTTGCTCCCACTCTCACTATACACAGCATGAACACACCGAAGTCGGCAATTTCTAAATTTTGGAAGCGGGACCATCTGAGTTGCGCATGAAAGCAGCATACGACACCATCAGTAGGAGTGTTTATTGATCTTATGTGCCACAGTGCGGTCTGGTTGTTTTAGATGTTCTACCTTTTTTGTGTGCCTTTTCAATGACTCATTATCTCTAGTCATGTAGCAACAATTGTGTCTTGTACTGTGGTGAAATGCTTCTTGACGGTCATTGAACTACCTATTTTCACTCAAGTAGGCTCCTATTAATGTGGATGACTTTCACTTTTCCCAAAGTAATAGTAATGATACTGTATCTTTACTTATACTCAAGTATGACATTTGGGTACTTTTTACACCGGCCCCACTGGTGATGATGAGAATGTGAACATTTAGTTTTATTGGTCAATTGATCTATCGATTAGGTTTTTCAATCAATCACTTCATCCATAAAGCATCAGAAAAATAGTGAAAAAGGTCTTTCTCCCACTTTCCCAGAGCCTAGGGTGACATTTTCAAATAGCTTTTTTTGTCCACCAAAGGGCCTAAAATCCAAAGGTATTTCATGCGAAACGATGTAAAACAGAGAAAAGCAGCAAATTCTCACGTTAGGGAGGCTTGAACCAGAGAAGTTCTACTGAGAAGAGTTCGATGCTGCAAACTTAAAAATTGTTTTTAATTATTTAAAGCCAATTACAAAGATAACAGTCCTGTTTATGGCTTCCTCACTCCTCCTGTGCCATACTCGACTCCGCTCTGACATTATGGATGCGCAGGCCTGCAGCCACTCCACTAAGCTCATATATCACTGGATAAAGGTTAGGGAACAGAACTCTCCTTAGACAATGGGCTCAGGAAAGGGCACGTGTAAGTAATTGTGCAAGGTTTTCTTTTTTTTTTTCATCACAATGAAGAGGTTAAAATTAAATATTCAAACTCTGCAGAAGAACATAACTCACAGAGGGAACGACAACTGAGCAAGTACTTCTACCCTCAGATAAACAGGTTGATTAAGACAAACTATGATGCCGAAAATCCAGAGGAGACTCTGGTGTAATTTCTCTAGCCCCTCTTCCTCAGAGGAAGGTCAGCACTCATGCATCAAGGTTCAGCTAACAAGAGCTGTGCTGAGGGATGCTGATGCTTCAGCAAAGGCAGGAAAGAAGAAGACTAATAGCTGCAAGCATGACTGTTAACAATGTAACATTTTGAATACGAGGAAATGCACACTTGTTCGACTGGTGAGCAACAATGAATCTAAATGGAACGTTTTTTGTTTTTTTTTTCAGAAGAAAGTGAGATAAGGCTCCTTTAAGTAGAACTGGTAAAAATCATATGAATATCAAGAATATAATGTATTCTTTAATTATTATTGTCTTATATTCATAATAATATGAATGTTTTCTATATCGATATATGTTAGATATTCACAAAATCAAATATAAGACGAACTGTTGTTGAATGCGTTTTTATCTGTTATACATCACATCAGACAAATCAACATCAGACCCAAATTCAACAGCTTGTTAGTCTTTAGAAAACATTTTCTAACTGTAATTAATTTCCATTAAATAATTAAGTATAACGTTAGCACTTGATTATCAGTTTGTTTCATCATGATACAATTATAAATGATATAGTATTTTTAAGCCTAGAATGAATACACCATATCTCCACACAGAAGTACCTTAACCGCCCCACACCACCATCCTTTGTTTCTTCGGCTGGGACTAAGCGGCCGCAGAGGAGGTGTATTTAAACGCATGTTCACATTGACTTCTCCGTTCAGCCGTGGTGGTTGCTGCTTGTGTTTGACCCAAGTCTTATCTACAAGTGTAACAGGGTCAATGTGGTTTATCCCCAGTCAGTTAAAGCACTTCGGGGATTTGGGCTCTGCGCTGTGGGCTCTGGGCTCTGCTGCCCTTTTGATGTCTTCACCACTAGAGCCTAACATCAGCTGCCAGAGCCCAGAGAAATGATAATTACATTTTTATGGATGACTTTATCGAGCAAAGTAAAGGGGCTCCCACAGTAACAATGCCATGCAGGTATGATGTTTAAATCCCTATCCTGCTGAAATCAGCAGACCTTACCATTGGTGTTTTTTCCTGAAGCAGGTTCCTGACAGTGAAAAATGTCCATATTCTCAAGCACAGACTGAGTGACCGAGTGTGAAAGAGCGTGGGTGTCTGTTTGTGAGAGAGAGAAAGAGAGCTGGAGACAGTAACAGAGAGAGAGTGTGTGGGGGGGGGAGAGAATAAAGAGCATCAGACTGTATGCATGAGTTGTGTAGTAGTGCTTACTGAGGTATAAAGACTATGAATGTGTCCAGTTAGTGAGCTCCCCGCTTCTGTTATGCTTGATCAATAGCAGCGGGTGACTGGATGGGTCCCCGCACAGTGTGTTGGGGGGCCAATCTTCATCCCCTTACCAGCTGGCCCTAGCAACCCCACCAAAGACAGATAGAAATACCATGCATGCGTGTGTGTATTGACCTGCCCACACTCTGACACAGCCTCACCTACCCCACCGCACGAGACAGGATTCTAACAGATGGGAAGGAAGAGGTATAGCCCCCCCCCCGCAACCATTCTGCCGCCACTCGATTGGATAAGGAGTCCTAAGATTTATGGCTGACAGGCTCTTAGCACTTTTTTATGCATTCCTTCACCATCTTTCTCCCATTCTCCTTTTGCTCACTCGCCAACCCTTTTGTTGATCATGCTGACATAAGCTGAAAAACCTCGTTGTGGTGTTCAGGTTTCTCGCCCGTCTGTGTTGTTGTCCTGATTAAACTCCCCTCGCTAGAAAGCCGGGACCCTCCGCGGAAACTAATGCAGACAGAGGCAAGGCGCATCCAGGAAATGTTTTAATAATGTATTTAATTCTGGAGGAAATAAAAATGAGACGTGGTGGTTTAAGAAGGAGGCACGTGGTTGGAGATCTTTCCTGATGATGAACAACCGAGTTATTCATCTGCTCAGCAACTCCTGCTACAGCAGGTGTTCGTAGGCTTGACAAGCATGTTGCTGTGCGTGAGGAACGTGATTCATAGAAAAGCCTATCGCTGTGATTACATACATAATACATGGATAGATAAATGTCAGATAATTCATAACTTTACAATCGTTAAAATATAGCTCACCTGGGCCCCAAATGTTTCTTGAAAACTGCATTTCCCTGAGTGCAGAATTCCACATTTGGTTCATTCAGAAACATGGCATGAGTGAGAATGTATGAGCTGTGTGTCCAATAATGTGTTTCCTTTTCAGTCTGCACCCGTGAATGCATCACCAATGTGACATTTGACCTAGGATTTCATGTAATAATGAAGTACATGGTTACTTTCGCGTAATCAATAGGTATGGAAATTGCTTATGCTGTAGATACTGAGGCAAGTAATCCGAAGGTAGCAAAACCTAAAGCGCAAGAAAGAGCGAGCCAGGAGTTCACAGTAGTCACACTGAGCAGCTAATCACAGACGTGTGATTGTATAGTAATAAATGTAACTCTCCAAACTCTGATTACCAGTTGGACGACAAGGGTGAAATCTCAAGGGCAGTAGAACGAGACAGAGGAACAATGATGATGAGATAAGCCATAAATTGGAATATGTGGCCTATCTTTCTGTCTGGTGCTGCAGATGAGATGGAGGAATAGAGCATTATGGGTCCGCGCAACCCACCCCGCCCCCTCTCCAGGCCTGGAAGGTACAGAGATGACTGTCCACTCCTGTCTATCAGTGTCTGCCAGGCGCTCCTGTTTTTGATTCACCTCCCAGAACTTTTCCTCTGCTTCGACTCTCGGGCTTTAATTATGCCTAAGGCACTACTAGGCAGCCTCTCTCCGAGCATAAATACATAAATACATAAGCGCAGACGGAAAAAAGACATACAGACAGGTGGACAGAGAGGCACACAAATTCATTTGCAGCAACACACGCACCTAAACACAATAAGATGTATCACTGGAGCTGCAAAGAATAGCACATTAACACAAGTCATTTGAATGTAACACAGGAACTGTCAGCTGAGGTCCCAAGGTTCCTCAGTCCAGCCAGTCAGTTAGTCGTTGTCTGGGCTCCACCGCTTCTGAATATGAATTGTCGTAGTGGCTGTCTGTCTTGCCCTGCACTTCCCTATTATGATCCTGGCTGTATGTATAGCATATATACGTGGAGGAGGGGTAAGTGGTCTATACTATATGTATAGACCATTAGCCAGGCGCAGGGATGAGAAAATGATTTGATGGGCAGTGTTGTAGGGAACACATTTCCAACACAGGCATGCAGCGTTATACAATAAATTTTAGATAGCGGGTATTGTGCCAGCACAACTCTCACTGACAAGCAGAGGGAGGAATGCTCCAAGACTGCATTATAACCCCCGATCAGACCGCGCCGGTGTTTTCAACACCTTCAGACTCCATCATTACCTATTCAGAACCTATTCTACCGCACTGTCATGGGACTCATTACTCCATTGCTTTGTGAAGCTGCAGACAGTCGCACGGCTGTGCGGTGGGTAAGAGAGAGACGGCGTTCGCTGACCCAGGGCACAGGCGCTGACATGGAGTGTCTATCAACACACACGTAGAGCACACAGGGTTTGACCGCACTGAGGGAGGTTTAGAGGTAGAGTAGTGCCACGGACAGTCCGCCAACTGTTCAGGGCTCTGCTGGGATCCGTGCAAGCTGCATGCATGTTGAGATGATGTAATACCGTGTGGGAGAAGCATTGGTGAGAAGAGATTGAAGTTTCTTCCATTAAATACTGGGAGATAAACAAGATAGGCTCACATGTTCTCAAGTCTACCTTAAAAAAGAAAACGCACCTGTACCTGTAAAGGGTTATTGGTGATCATGTCTCTTGTCCATCCTTACCAGTCCTTTAAAGCTAAGAAGGTGAAATGTATGGAGTATATCATTTGGCCGATATTGGCCTATAACAGATACAGTATGTTGATTTAGGTAGATATGTTGCTTGTTTTTACGATGATCATTTAAAATTATTAAAGTATATTGTTGAAATGAAATGTAATGCAATGCCGTCTGACTACTAATCAGACTTTAATGGGAGAGGAACTCTAGGTCCAGACATCCGTTATCTGTAACACTGACAACACCAGAAGACCTGAAACAGTGGGCATTGCCTCCACAGGCTGAACTGTCATCAGACAAAAGGTTTCTAAAACTGGGATTAGTCACATCAGGATAGTATCTTCCAGAGTTAGTCATTTGAATATGAAAACGACATGGTTTGTGTGTGCCTTCAACCCATACAAATTATTGGAAAGGTAAGAACTTGTTTTAAAGTCTTTTAATGGTTTAGACACAACAACAACTTTCAGGAGATATCATGGTTTTGGTAAAGGATCTAACCACTTGATTAGGTTTGGGGAATGTGTGAGGTCATGGTTTTAAGGAAACAATGTTCTCGACTCATTAACAACAGCTCCGTAAAAATATAACTCTACTTCCTCCTTTACGCTCAACGGATAATTCATAATCCCTAAGACCACTAGAGGGCTTTGTTTCTCAAATGTTAATGCACTGTATGTTGTTTTAGTTGATGCTGTTACTCTCCGTGTGGACAATCTCCTTTCCATCACTTACATTAGAATTGCATTAGAGAGAGATCTTTTAACAGCCAGTGAAACAGACAGGTGGAATGATTGCAACCCCCCATGGCTCTTTGAATATACATACAATGTGAGTATTGTATTAAGACTTTTAAAAAAATGTTGACCTATCCATCAAGTGTGTTTGCACATCTGTCAGCGAACCTGTTTGGCTTCCGCTGTGCCTGTCACAGTGTGCGACCGTCTGCGTTCAGAGTAAAGAGGGAAGCAACTGTGGCGTCAGACAATGAATGAAAAGATTCTCTTTATCTCACCTCCCTCACCTCACTTCTCTTGTGTTCCACTCCTGCTCCTTCTTGTCTCCTCCCACAAAGTTCCAAGACCCGGGGCACTTGGCAAATTAATATCAAACAGCATGCGCCCGTCATTGGCCCCAGTTGGTAGAACAAACCAGATATTAACGGTAATAAAAAGGAAGCTTTGAAAGAACGGAACAGGACAAGAGAGCTGTAGAGGGAAAGGCAAAAAAATAGAAAATGAACGGATAACGTGCACACATCCATATAAAGCACACACATGCACAAACACACGTTGGCTGGAGACACACACACACACACACACACACACACACACACACACACACACACACACACACACATGCTGTCACAGCTCTGTGCTATATGATCCAGAAAGAGTGGGATAATGGAAAAGCCCTGTGGGTGTGAAAGGATTGTGTCTTCTCCTTAGCTACAACTCTCCACTGTCCGCTGCCTCACAATCCTTCAGCCCACTCCACTGAACCTTCAGCCAAGCCTTAAAACACTGCTCATTACAGCTTTGTTGCTGCAAAAAAATGAATAAAATACAACCCAAAAACAATAGAAACATCATAGTCGAGTGTCTTCTCATGCCTAATATGAATTTGAAGTTGCGTGATTTAATAAAAAGACAATCTCAGAGAGGCTTGTGTGATTCAGGGAGGTTGATGGGGGATCAGGCTAGCTTCGGTTTAAGCCGCAGGCTATCACAGAATACTTCCAGCGCCATGCATCCAATTCCTTTGGTGCTGCATATGACGAGTTCATGATGACACGAAATTAGCCCACCTCAATTAGCGCCACCATTAGTGGCTCATTAAACAGGTGTGCTGTCCCTACATCAGAGACCACTTGGAAATGTCACAATATATACACACAGATCAGCTCTGCGCATGGCGGAGTCTCCTGTCCCCTCTGTTTTTCTGCTTCTGTCTCTCTTTTTCTCTAATGGAGATAAAGAGAGAAAATGAAAATCTGTCACACGCAACTTTCTGCCAAATCTGATTCAAATAAAGAGCTACAATTTTATTCAACTAATGAAATGAATCAGCTTTAACCGCAACTGTTGTACCAATGCTTTACGATATTCACATTGAGTGTCATAGGACTGAATGATCACAAATAAGTTATTACAAATATTTTGTCTTAAATCTAAAGTGGGGCTGGGCAATGTATTGATATAATATCATTATGGTGATATGTGATTGTATATAGTCATACGTTTTGGATTTGGTTGTATCATGACACGGCATCAGTGTTGATTTTTCCTGTTTTTGAATGCTGCATAAAAGTAAAGTAGTATTCTGAACTTACCAGAAAAGCAATATTGAGGCAATTTGTTGAAAAAGGGTTAGTTTGTCATCCACTCCTAGGATTTATTAATTACATTCGGGGAGATTTCAAAATATCAAAACATCTGCTGCGTTTGCTGCTGATCACGCTGAGACGCGTCCCTAGCAAAACCATTGTTTTCTTATGGAGATGAAAGATATTAAACTTATCAACGCAAGGTTCAGAGTGGCACTGCTTTTTCCATTAATTTCATATGATGGCCAGTTGCACACGCATCCCCCCCTCCACAAGGGCACTGCGCCGTTTGGCCCAACTCACGCTTTTCCAGGGCGATCTTGAAGCGGTCATGCCAGTAGCAACAAGCCTCTGTGTGATCTGTGTTGACGCAGTGCAATCAAATATTTATTCACCTGATGGATTTAACCAAATATCTCCACAAAAAATAACTTTAAAACAGAGTTTTAATGTAATTCATTCATCTGTATGGCAGTTGTAGTGTGGTGGTACTGCCTGTGGTTATACAAGATCACAGTTTATGTTTATCGCTATAACCCAACATCACCTACAACGCCTCAGTGGTCTTCAGAAACAGTGTCAACAGCCTCCACCTTAGCTCTCTTGTCAAGCACCCCAACACACGAGGAAACACATAAATACAGGAAAAAACAGTGGAAAAAAGGAGAAGAAAAGTGAAGTCCCACCTCCTCTGATGGCTGGGTGTGCAGTTGAAGTGGTACTAGAACTGTGCATTTAATTCAACACACGTTTTTTAATTCAACAATGGGATTATCATAAATCCAATATTAATATATGATGTAGAACATCCAATAGAAGAAACGCTGATGGGTCCAATAAAAAACTACTGGATCAATCAGATTTCACATGACATTTACTCAAATCAATGTTTTAAAGCACCATATTACAGATAAACATGTTGCCATATGGCTTGTGTGAAATATGTCTCACGGGTGTAAATGTAACACAATTAATCACTGCCTGTGTTGTGATGTACTGTATTTGCTTTTACTTTACACCTGGAATGTATAAAACATAAAACTGTTTACTGTGAACACAGAGAAGGTGTTCCTACCATCAGCTGATTTGTGGATTTTCCTCCTGGAGTAGCTGTTTTACTTTTATCTGTGTCCAAATGAGGAATAAGCAAACAATATTTACCTAACGTAATTTCTGGATTGGGTGGAATAGAGCCACCCAGACTCTTAAGCAACAATTTCAAATGAGCAGAATGTTAGCTTTCTCACAGAGGAAGTTTGATTTTGAAATCTTTTGCTGTTAGGCTCCTTTAAGTTCATCATGTTTAGTCCCCAAAGTTTCACAGTAATGTTTTTGACTCCCTCTAAATGTCAAACAGACAAGCTGAGCTGCATTCACAGTTCACTTCATAGTTAGATCATTCAGAAGTTACACATTTGAATGCCTCCCCATGTGCAAAACAAATTCACCCTGACACTATTTTGCAGGGGCACCCTTGCTGCATCCTGGGTTTAGCCTCTCCTAAGATTATTGTGATCGGTTTAAAGAATTGCAAACAATCATATACCAGAAAATGTCTCTCCATAAAACATCCTCACATCGTGTCGTATCGTGGAGCCAGAGGTTTAATAGCCAGCCCAGCCCTGTGTAAAAAAGGGAAAACTTGAATGTGTGGCAGGTAAGACAGAAGGCAAAATACTCACTACCATACTTTGCTGTTTTCTGTTGGCACCAACCCTGAGCGAGTGTCAAGGCACAGATGGACAAGGCACAGATCAGGTACGAGCTATTGGCAAATGGTGAACCTTGTACCTTGTTATCTGAAAGTGTTCCTCTCTCGATGGTGAATGTGCTGTTCCTGCATAGTGTTTGAGAAGGTGTGATGAGCGCGAGAATGAGGGCCGGCGTTCTCATAGATTTTTAATTACATTTAACAGCATATTTCTCTTCTCTCATATCCTCTTCCAACTGTTTTCTTTGATTTCTCCTAACTTATCACCTACACTCATATGCAGCTGTTTCACATTAGCAAGTCTCATTTCAAGGTTGTGATGCCATCTGGGTTTTACCGTTTTCCTCACTGAATCAAAAAAGAATATTAACATTGACTTAATCCGCAAATGTTTCTATGTTTGTATTTATCAGTTCAATATTCCTTCATTATTTGTATGTGACAATGGCTAAGGTATAACCAAGGCTAAGCAATTGGGACCATTTGGCAAAGGTTAGGATTTTTAGAAGACTGCTACCGGGCATACAACAGAAACAGCAAAAGTTTATGGTTGCTATTTGTCAGCACTGCTCTGTCAAAAGCCCTTTTTAACAACTCAATAACTCAAAATCCACCCTACCTCAAACATAGTTTCTTCTGTATTAAAGTAGTGCTGATAAGTGAAACAAATACACACTACTCCAAATGCCCATGGTTCCCAACATACACACCCTGGTATCACCAACTTATGTCGGGGTATTCAGTATTAACGGGCAGTCAAGATAAATTGTGTGAAAGTTAAGTCTTGTTTGAAAGCGATTCATTTACGTTACACCCAGCTCAGACCAAAGATTCGTGACGAGACAAGTTGAAACTTGCAATGTGCCAGTCTGCAACATTCTGCAAACCTGACCAATCAGACAAGATGGTGTATCATCTCATTTGCAACAGCTCTCTGTACATCAGTGTTAACCACCTGCTTTGGTGAGAAAATCCTGGGAGAAAGTTAATTTTCAGGTTTTTTTTGGTATAACATTATCTTGGAACAATGTCTTTTTACTCAATGAGACGTATCTGGAATGGGGCTTTGTGATAATTGGCTGCTAGAACAATGGGCAGTCCCCGACCTTATTATAGGAACCTTCGTCACAGAGTTCACAGATACAACTGTACAAATGCACAAAAAACAAAAAAGATATCTTGTGTAGAACTCAGTTTCAAAGAGAAACTCTTGCCAAGAAGCAACTGAGGCTTTATTTGTGATTGAATAATTAACATGAGCATTGAGATTATTGTTTGTGTACGCAGAGTTTGCAAAAAAAAAGGTTTTTGAACTACTTATCGTAGGAGCTGGATCTCCGGCGCACTGCTGTCATGGCGTGTCGATCCCAGAGTGCGACCTAACAGGCAGGAGAGTAATGGTAGACCGCTCCTCAAGATGCTAGCGTGCCAGTGCCCCATGCACTCCATTAAAAATTAGCTTGCCCGAAAACGAAACTATGGTAAATCTTAAAAGTGCCTCTTTCGTCGTAATTATGCTTTTACACAAAGGTTTGACTCATTCAATCACAAATAAAGCCTTGGTTGCTTTTTGGCGAGAGTTTCACTTTAAGTGACCATCTCACTAAACATAATTCCTACATTTGCACAGAACATGTTCCTGGATATATATCCTTCATGCGGAGTAGTGCAACATGAAAGTCATTTTTTTGGAGACAAATGGATAAAGACCTTTCCTTTCCCAAATTCTCTTCCTTGCTCCCATTTGCAAATACATTACAGCTAGCGTACTTTATTTCTTCTCCACTGTCTCCATCTTTTACCAGCTCTCAACATTAGACATGCATACCTTATATACCTCTTGCCGCATTCCAGGTTGCTCGCTTCCCTTCGCCACTTCCTGTCATTCTGATCCCTCTTAAACATGTCAAACTGTGGATGTGCTCCCCAGGGAATCCACCGCCACCATTCTGAATACTGAGCCTGAATAACAGGAGATGTGGATGTCGGGAGGAGGAAGTAAGATGAGTGGGAAAAGGGACTCATGTGAGGGAAACCACAGTAAGGCTGGTGCAGAGAGTAACCAAAATAACATACACCAATAACTTTAAATATAAACAGAAGATATGGAGCGGATGATTGCTGACATATGATTGTTTTAATGGGAATGTTTCTTAACAAGCTCCCAGGATGCAACAATAGGGGGAGCCCAGCCCTGTGCTGATGGGATGGCACCAAGGAGCTCATTAGGAGCCAAAGCCCATCGCTGCTAACCCGCATCTCCTGCCCTACCCTGCTCCATCTGCATCTCAGAATGAAGGACAGGACCTAAGCATTGCATCCCAGTTTGAACAATGCATGCTAATGACGTGTGTGTGCATACTGTTGTCGGTAGGTCGGTGAAGTCTGCATGTGTAATTGCTCACACTGTAGAGGGGCTGTTCTGTTGATTGTTTGCACAAAACGCTGTGACACTTCGAGTGCGTTCCATCTCGGGTCAGTCATGATAAATTCATGGTACCTGCAGTGTAAAGCTCTGCCGGTGACATGGACAGTGCATTGACTTCATCGGTCCATCTGGAATCTGACAGCTGACTGGAGCCATCAGCTTTACCAGAGGAACTAAAGTATGGTATTTTTCTCCCAGCTAAAACAGCTAAAACAAAGAATAGCAAAAGTTTGTTTCTTCTTTTTTCTTATTTTGTTTCCTTGCTGTACAGTCCATGGTGTAAAAAATGTCTCCTCCAGTCAAAGGTGTCTTTCCACTTGTAGCATGCAAACACATTTAATTGCTTTGTGCCATATGATGTTGAGGGCTCGAAGCCTTTGTTGTACACAGTGAAGAGTAAAACGCCGGGCCGCAGTTAGCTGCATTTGTGTTCTAAATGTGCAGTGGGTGTTTTTTTTTTCTCCTACAACCACACTACATCAGGCAGCCAAGAGCCCTTTACACAGAAGTTGTTATCACATGGACCTTTCCAACAGAACGCTGTTATGTGGAGGTCAAAGCTGCCGTTCTGCAGCTGTTGATTAGTTCTACCAGGAGGCAGCGTGACAAGCTATTGTTATGTTAACTCCTAACTTTTCATTTTCCTACTGTTTTACCAGTATTGATGAAATGTAGTCATCACATTTAATTGTACATTCAGTGACTACTGTGTCCCTTGCTCCAGAGAAGTTTTGTGGACTATAATACTTCAACTGACTTTCCCTCTGCATGAGGTTGA
This sequence comes from Diplodus sargus, assembly GCA_903131615.1. NCBI lineage: Eukaryota > Metazoa > Chordata > Actinopteri > Spariformes > Sparidae > Diplodus > Diplodus sargus. The sequence continues at coordinate 874,034 of CAEMYA010000009.1, forward strand.
GTAGATAATGATCGTGTGATGATTTGGCCAAGCAGATGTATCCGCTGATATTCACGTATTGCAGATACAGCTGCGTGTGCACCAAAGTGGAAAAGAGTATCACAACAGCAGTATCAAAGATTTAACTGTGATTGATATCTAGAAACAGCATATCCACAGTGTTTGTGTTTGAACACAGTTAAGTATCTCAGTATCCAGACAAAAAAACTGAACACAAGAACTCCAGATCAGTCAGACCATGTTATATAGGCTTTATTTTCTAGCTCCTCAAATTCCTACTCTTGCGTAAATACAGCCCCAACCTGCTAAATGGCATAGTAAGGAAACAATGTCCTTCTGCATGTGTTTGCACAGAAATATGGAAGCTGAACCAGTGTGACTAGATTCAAAAATATCATAACATGGAAAAGGTTGATAAAAACAAACACTTTGAACACATCTGTCATGGCTTAGCTTCCATTGTCATGTTTGTCAATTCAGTGTTGTTATTATGTCAAATACGCATGTAAGGCTTAGCGATAAATTACACTATGTGTTTTTAAATCTCAGCAAACATGCAGACATACGTTCAACACCAATACAGTGAACTAAAGGAACCAAAGCCTTGAAATGTGTAAGAAGTACACCGGGACCATGGGCGAAAAGGTAAAAATGAAATAAAAAATAAAATCCAGTCTCTTCCTTGGCTGCTTGAAGAGTAATAATGAGGGCGAGGTTGGCACCTAGTCCTGCTTCTGGCTGGCAGCCTAGGGGAGGTTCACACTAATCAGCCTGGTGTGAAGGTATTAGCCTCGCCTGTCTGCGTGGACCGCCTCATTAAACACCTCACCTGATGGGTGCCACCGACCAGAACCTTTCTTAAGTCCCTCAATTTGGCCTTCTCCTCTCAATGTCCCTGACAACATCAGCTCCCTGGCCACCACTCACAGGATCTATAGTCCCGAGGAACTGCTGCACACAAGGGAGGGATACAGTCGCCCAAAGACCTCTTGTGCAGTGATTTATAGCTAACTATTGCTCTATTGTGCCCTTTTATTGAGACGTGCAACATCTTTGCACATGTGAATGCATCCCAGTTTTCATTCAAGTGTACTAATGAGAGTTAAGATCAGCACATCACTAAGTTCAAATGTGTTTAGCTGTTACGAAATATTAAATCCCAAATAAATTAGTCAGGTATCTATGATTCCCTGATGAGGGTTGTCACATCTGTTCTAAAGTGGGAAAAAATGAATATTGGAACTGTAATGACCTGTTTGAATTTATGTCAGTCCGCTAATGTAAAGTATATGAGTTGCGTTTGAATTAATTTGAATGTTTGCCAGAAAACAACATAAATTCCATGTGCACTATCCTGACGCCAGCTTGTCTGGACAAAGAATTTAATTACACTAGAAGAGATTTGTGAGTGTATAACCGTCTCTTTCAAACTCAGTAACTTCAAGTCCCGGTGTCTGCAGGCAAATGTGCACCTCTCCTCTCCATTTGTGCCTATTACCTCCTAACACCACTGCTTGTGTATAGTGCAGATTTCAAGGTGGTGACCGTCTATTCAATGCCATCAGTGGTGAGAATATTTTGCCTCAATCATGATGTCCAAGATGTCAACAGTAGAGACAGGACACTCTGGTCATAGTCTCTGCCTCCCAGCTGTATTATTATCAAACAGTCATCACTGTTTTGATGCTATACATGTTTAATTTCCAATAGAATTATTGACAATAAATGTCCCTCATTATATCGTTATTTAAAAGCTTTTTTTTTATGAAGCAGCAAAACCAGAAAATGTTGGGTTATTCAGCCAGTGGCAAAGCCCTCCATGACAGCAACACTGTCCATTGCTTCTTCTGTGATAGTCTTGGGAAACTACATGCGAGTCAAAACATGTGTTACATTGTTTGATTACAGGCTTTACAGTAAGTCTGGTGGGATAAAATAGAGCAAACAAATAGAGGAACTTTTTAAATCTAAGGGGAAAATGAATAAGTGCATCTTTGCCCCCCCATATGTCTGCTGTGGGGAGCTGAGTATTTGCTTTAACAGCATTGCGGATCAGGAGTCAAGTGGCTAGATTCATTTGTTGGAGTGCGGTGGGAGTGCTTGGAGTTAGGAATGCCACAGAGAGAGGAGGAGCCAGAGTGAGTGTTAGAGGATAAAAAGATCGGCAAGCCGTAGGAGGTGAGAGGTACATAAACCTGGAGAGAAAACAGACATATAGGACAAACTGACAGACAGACGGAAGGAGAGCAAGAGCAACGCAGGTAGTAAGAGGACGAGAGAGACGGAAGGAGAGGCTTCAGTTCCCAGAGCTCTCAGACAGGCGCTCTCTCCCCGAGAGATTTCTTATCTACAGGGGGCATCTCTGACTTGATAATCCTGCTCCTCGTCACTTACACCACCCTGAACTCCCCCTGCATACACACACAAACACACACACCTCCACCTCTGCACCCCTGCCCAGGGCCCAGGGGAGTGAAGAGCTACCTGTCACTGTGCTTATACCTCCAGGCAGCTTGTGGGGCAGGATGGTGGTGGGGGGGCGAGGGGGTTGTCACCGTGCCCGACTAAGAAGTCACCTTTCGGGGATATGAATCTTAATAAGGTGGGATGAAGGGGGGGCGGCTAGAGGAGGTGGGAGCAGATGCATGCTGCTGCTGTTACAGTGTGTGTGTGTGTGTGTGTGTGTGTGTGTGTGTGTGTGTGTGTGTGTGTGTGTGTGTGCGTGTGCGTGTGTGCGTGTGACAGATGGGGAGTTGTGGAGTGCTGACAGGCCCTGTATGCTTCCTGGCTGCCAGATTATTTTTGGTAATTTATAACCATTGTTGCTTAAAGGGGCTTTTATCTTCAGTGGTTGCTGATACAACAACACCCCAACAACAGCAGTGGAGCCCGCTCCAGCAGGCTGCATCTTATTTGTGTGTTTTGTGCGTTTGTGTGGTCGGGTTGTCTATATTTGTATGTGGTGGAGCACTGGAGGATAGAGGTGCTCTCAGTCATAGAAATGAGTCTTTGTGAGAAGATGCACAGATAAACAAAGGAACTGGAGATTCGCTTTACTGTATGTGAATTGTGTAACAGTTTGAGCTCATAGAAATGAACTTGTTTGTTTGTGATCACTGTTGTTTCACACATTGTTCAGAGCTTAGCGTCTAGAATGAATGGCTTCATTCATTCATCACTATCATAGGCTCATTCTTCAGCTGCTTCAGTATGAGCTGACTAGTAACCCTCTTTTCCAACCTGTTTTCTTCCCTGAGCGGCAAATACGGCAGCTTTGTGACTGTCCCTCAGTATCTGATACAAACGCACCCATAGCGTCTGTATGAGACTCTCCAGAGCCTCAACTTCCTACGGTGTTAACCCTTCCACGGCCATATTAAATGCTCAAAACAATGATCATAATATAAAGAGAAAATCTGGAGACTGTTAGAGTGGTGGACAGGTCAAACAAATGTGGGATTTTTACCGAGAGGTAACACTTTGTTTGAATGGTTGTATACAGTATAAGACTGACATGGCACCTGTCATTAAAAAGTTTCTTTATGAATGTTTATAATAGGGTTGTCACGATACTACAATTTTCAACTCGATACCGATACTCAGGAAAATATTCGGTACTCGATACCATTTTCGATACCTCAAGGATTAAAAAAAGACTCCAAAATTTAAAAGAAATATTTTTTTTAACAAGAAAAATACAAAAATAACCTGTGTAACAATTAACAGAACCACACGTTGAATATTTATATTAAAGAACAGTTGTGCAAAAAGAAACTGCAACGATGATAACAAGTTTCAGGTCTGAGGTAGTGCAAAAAATAATTGGTAACGATACTTTTGAAAATGAGAATCGTATTCGATACAACATTTTAGTTTCGATACTTTTTTGAGTTTCGATACTTTTGACAACCCTAGTTTATAATGAATGTTGTCATTAAGTGTCATTCGGTCAGTTGTTGACAATGTACTCATTACCCATGTGACCGCTCTTTGTGTTCTGTGTGAAACCAGAGACGGATTACGAGAGTGTTCTCAGGTAAGCTTGATGTTGTGCATCATTTGATGCATTCGGACACATCAGGGATGTAACCTCAGACCACAGAGTGTTTATGGTCTTTCAGCATTTGAGAGTGTAAATGCCTCCAGGCCAGAATGGACCAGTTCCCGGCTTCTATCCAAGTGTTATCTGTAGTCTAGGAATCAGTCCTCATTCCTCATGGCCATCCTGAGGCCTTATATATAACCTTTAACTATCAGTGGTAAATAAGGTAAACTCAAAAGAAAGATGTGGAGGTTTTCAAAAGTTGTAGTCACAGCGAGATGTGGTGTATAGGCCAACACACCTAACCCTAACCCAACCCATGTTACCCAACGTATGTTATGTATGTGTCCTAATTTCACTACATTGGTGAGCTAAAAGAAATCACTGTTGACTTCTGGTTTCATGCTGGACACAAACAGTGGTCTCCTGAATGAAAGTCCTCCCTCTACAAACTTTTCATTCTTTAAATACTTATTCTCCTCACTTCCTCCTTTCATCCTCATGTCATCTCACCAATAAGCAGATATTTGATCATAAAAAAAGTGTAGACAAATGAATTTAGAATTTAGCTAATAATGGCACAAAATGGAGAGTTAGGGAAGCATCGAAATTATTGCAATTTTTTCCATTGGAAAATGTCAATGTCTGTATCAAAATCAATGACAGTCTTTGCCATAGTTGACGAGCACAAATGTCAATTTGATGGTGGCACTAGAGGAAAAGTGCCACTAGAGTCATGAATATGTGCACGAATGTACAACCAACGGTTGGTGAGATAATTCAGGCTGGACCTAGCGACAGACATTGCCATCCCTAAAGCCATGCTGATACAAATCTCACACGAGATAATTCTCATTCCTCACACCGGACCAACTTCACAGAGAGTCATCCACATTGCCACACTGTCAAAATAATTCCAGCCGCATATTAAATCCTGTCCTGTTCTGACAGACAGACGTAATCAAATCCAATTATACCACTTCTCCCTTTGCTCCCCATTAGTGCTCATCTCCCATTCTCCTCTCAGATTCCCTTCCTGCAACAAAACATTTGAATGACAATGGCATAGTCCTAACACCCGCAACAGCCACACAGCTCGCGCTCTTCTGCTGTGCTTCTCTCGCCCTTCTCTCCTTTCCACACGTTCTCCTTTCTAAAATCGATAGAAAGGAAAACAAAATGACAGGGTTTCATATCACTGCTGTGATACCACGAGACTACACAGGGAAATGACTATTTCCACACACAAAAGGCTCCATTACTGCCAGGTGACCTCTCATCATTGTGTTCCTTAACCTCCGAGTTAGACACCCCAGGATCGGCGCTTCAATGTATGTGTTAGCAGGTGTGTGTCTATGTGTGTATGTGTGTGGCTGAGCGCCACAATTGTGTGTGTACTGGAGCTCCTCATGCGATGGAAAGGAATCTGTCATTCATACTGACTTCTTTTTTTCTGTCTCACACTCTTTTGAGGGACACGTTAGCAATGACTGCACAGACGTCTGTTTTTAGCTAAAAGAATTCCAGCTTTCGAAAAATGTCAGAGGGTGGGCTAATTATATTCATCCTCTGTGCATTTACATTGAGGCATTCTTGCAATTACTCATAATTATATGTCTTTATGGATTGCTAATAGCTAGCTTTACTGTTAGAACCATCAATGTAAAACTGCTAAAGTGCATAAAGTGCATTTTGGAAATTATTTAACAGTTTTAAATGCAGTGTTTCCCACACATATACTTCACTCTGGCAGGCCACCTCACAGAAATAAATACGTTTGTCACGTTTACATATCTCAGCAATGCAAATCGACCGCCAGTTTTCTAACCAGAAGTGACAGTTGTTGTTGGCGCGACATCACAGTGATTCTGTTTAGATGTCTACAGTCTACAAAGCACCTAACTTCTGGATAAGCCAACTGCTAACTTCAATGAAAATGCTGAGAAGGAAAATTGCTTTCTTCCTTTCTGTAGGCGTATCGCCATCCCAGTTCATCGTGTTATGTCGTACCGACAAAGTTTCTCCAATTGGCTTCAAAGCCCAGGGCTCGTCCTGGGTGCTTGTCAGAAACCCACCTTTAGTTTGAATCTCTGGGACCAATCTTTTTTTCTGTCCCTCCTTCTGTCCCTCCGCCTGCTTTGTCTCCTCATTTTCCTGAGTTATCCACCTTCTCTTCCTGTGCCTCTACCTCCCATTCTTCCTACCCATGCCCCCCTCTACCTAATTTGCTGATTCTCCTGTTTCCACCACCATCTTCATCCTCCTCTATCATACTCACATTGTTGTCCTCCTTAATCAACCTCCTTTACCACCCTTCTCCTCCACCTCCACCTATGTTTTTCCTAATCCATCAAAAGACATTAATGTTGAACTGCTTTCAGGCTGTTTAATGGTTAAATATGTGTGTACTTCTACTAAGTCCCCACTGTAATTTATTGTCCATAATGATACATACTGAGCCTAATTTGTCTGCAGACATGAAGATGATAAACACGAGCATCCCTTAAGTGTGCAGTTTTGGAGATGATGAAACTTTCTGCTGACATTTGGGGAAGTAAAAGAGGAATAACGATGTGAGGATGATATTTGTGAAAGTAGATGCACTGTGCTCTTGCTCAGAGCATGTTCATTCATTTACTATAACCATGCGGCGACCGAGTGACTCGGAACAGAAGCGTAGCTGCTAAGTGGAACAGGGAAGGGGAGCAGCTGGGCGAAATTCACCTGCCACTTCCAATGTGGATCAGAAATTGCACTCACACCGGCAACCCCTCTCCGACAGTAGGGGAAAAAAATTAGGGGAAACAGGAGGACAGAGTATGCTGTGGCCATACAAATCACACACAGTAGATTGAATGGAGGGCAGTGATGGAAATGGGAAATGGTCACATTCTTTGAGACCTGCTGTGTTTGATAGACAAGGTTTCATGGTCTGCCGAAGATGAAGCAATGGGTGTAACGCACTGATTTACAGCAGCGGAGAGATTGACAGATACTAAAAGAGTAACTTACTCGGAGAATCTGTGTACTATGTTTGTGTGGTTTACTCGGTTGAACATATGAACTATGTTTGTGTACTTATTTATTTATGCAAAATACTTTCTGACAGAAATGACTGCCTGAGTTACATTAGAGTATATGGATTGCTATGACATTGTACCAACTACAAGTTGTTTATAGGTGGTCGGGGTGGGATGGGCATGAAAGTGAAGGCCCATAAGCCCATAAATCATTTTCTTTCTAATATGATGACTTCATTGAGGAGGCGGAGTTGTGAATGAATTCTGAGCGTTCATGCATCTTTATCTCCATCAGATAAAATAGCAAATAACATAATGATAATGATAATACATTTTTCATGAGTTTCGCAGCCACCCTTGGCTCTTCTACCTGCCTGGAAGGTGAGTGTTAGTGGGGGGGGGATTTAGTTGGTTGTGATCTGCTAACTCCTGCACATTGGTGTGAGTTCCTAACCATAACTATAGAAATGTCTTAGCTTGGTTTAGTTGCCACTGAAAGAGCAGATATTGCGAGGAAAACAAATCAAATATGGTGCAAGTCTGAAATGTTTATTTTTGTCTTGTCTGTGTTGTCCTTTAAGGTCAGTTTGTTTATTTAATCATGAAAACAGCTTGTTTATTTACTTTGTTAAAACATAAAAAAAAGAGTCGATTGAGATCTTTCTCTTCTGATTAAATTGTCTTCCCAAAAACTACATAGTGCACCTTTAACGAATAGATATGTAAGAATTTCTCTGTAGCACAACATTTTAATTTTGAAGTGTCATTTCCTGTGGATTCCATCATCATGACATCAACTGAACCCGGAATTAAGTCTCTCTAAACACATAGCTAACACATTCAGCTATGTCACTGCAAACTTGAGATTGTTGCCTTGGCAGGCATGTTATTAGGAATAACTTCCTCTTTTTGCTCCAGAATTTTGATCATCCGGTAATTTGCAGACTTAGTGTACGTCACAGTGTATCTACCAGTATGCCACTTCATTACCTCTCCTGGTGAAAGCTTCCAGTGTTCAGGTCTGCATGCAATGACTCGTTGCCTCGCAGGGAGGCAGTGCTGTGTCACTCTCACATTGATGAGATCCGCAGACGGACTGCGAAAAGCCTGATTCAAAGAGTGATTGCAGAGTCTTAACATATAATATATAGAGTCACACACGGCAGTTCATTTAACACAGACACTCCTCTCCATCTGTGACAGTGTCTCACAGAATAGGCCAGCCTTATTTTACCCACCCCATTTTACCCACCCATCAGCATGATGTGCACTTTGGCCAGCAGTCCACAATACTGGCTCATATCAGTGCTAGACCAGGAGTAGGAGGAGATGCCACAGGTGCGCTTGTGAAGAAGAAAGTGCTGCAGTGACTTATATCTTCAGGTTCAGGGACATAATCTCTTGAGAGAGACGGGGAAACATATTTACGTGTGTCCAGCATACTGTAGACATTCTGTAAACATTTAGAAAAGCCACAGACGGAGAGACACATGAAAAAAACAGTAAGACAGACAAGTAGATGAAGAGTCATAGGAGAGAACTAATAGACAGTTAGCTGGTCAGTCAGTCATTCAGACGGACAGTTATCCAGAAGGGACACACTTCATCATACACAGACAGAAAGTCGAGACGGACATTATGCGCGTACAGAAGAGACGTCTGCCAGTCGCTCAGGCCAGATATTGTGTGACTGATTGACAGCATTATGTAAGGCTACGCGGACAGACACGCGGACAATCGGGCAGACAGACGCCCCGATCTCCACACAGACACAAACAGGCGAGCGAACACTGCGCCTCTCCCAGATCAGTTCATTTTAAAGGTCCACAATCAGGCAGGCAGCAGCTGGGACTGGCCATCAGGGAGAGATGTGGGGCCATGCTGCCCCAATATATCCATGCAACATTAATATTTCAAAATTGTTTTTCTGGGAATTTATAGTCGAGCCAGCTTGTGCTGTTGGCCTCCATCACACACAGTCACTTAAATGTTTGTGTAAGATGATGATTGTTTTCCATTTGCCGGTGTGTGTTAGAGCTGAAGATGCCACAAAGACAGTGAAGCAGAGTCACATATTACTGTAAAGACTATCTGTCTATCTATCATCTATCTATCTATCTATCTATCTATCTATCTATCTATCTATCTATCTATCTGAACTCAGTCTGGATGCAGATAGAGCCACAGGTCAGATCAACTGAATTTGTTTTCTATTCATAATTGGAATAATAAAGCCAATGTTGCATTAAAAAAAGGAGAGATTTACATGTCAGATGAGAGGTGGTATAAACTAGGACTGCAATTATCAACTATTATTGTTTTTCTTTTTTAAATGAATCTACTCAGTCAAACTGCTTGTTTCCTCCAAGCAAAGAAAGAAAAGACAAAAAAAAAAAAAAACAAGAGACGCAGTAAATCCTCACATTTGTCATGCTGGAACGAGGAAATGTTTGGCATTTTAGCTTGGAAAAAGGGCTTAAACGTAATCAGAATGAAACAAATCTCAAATACATTTCCTGCCGATCCACTAATAGTTAACAGTCCGGTCTGGAACGAATGAATGAATGGATGAAAGTTGGCATCTGGAAGTCATATTTTAAGCCAACGTTCCATGCAGCTTTAATGAATCTAAAGCACAATTCTTGGCATCTACTCTGATTAAGTGCTAAGGTGAGTAAAGTCAAGCAATTGTTTTTTTATACACTGACAGGTCAAAATATGAAAACCTGCGGCTGTGGTCAGTGTGGTTTCCTAGTAAAACGAGAGCTGCTGTGCGCCGTGACGCGCGCATGGACGGAGAGAGAGGGAGAGGGGGGGAGAGAGAGAGAGAGAGAGAGAGAGAGAGAGA